>JAVHLU010001620.1:0-27635 GCA_036785755.1 Colletotrichum ledebouriae
TAGGTAAGCCCTAGGTAGCTCCTTAAGGTAGTAAACCTAGGTAGAAGCCTAGGTAGGCTTAACCTAGGCGTAGCTTATAATACTATCCCCCCTCCTAGCTAGTCCCCCCCTAGGTATAAGCTAGGTTGCTATCATTATCTATAACTAGCTTATATAAGGCTTTATACCTATTTACTATAGTAATCTCTATAATAGCCTCTATAGGCTCCTAAGTAGGCTCTATATACCCTTCCTACTTAACTAGGACCTTATGCCTCCGCCCTTGCCTAACTACCTTCTATTATACTATATATATCTCCTCTACGTACTACTTAAATTTACTATTATTAGCTATAATTAGTAGTAGCTAGGGGTCTATCTTTATTTATATAAGTAAGGGGTCCTCTAGTACCCTCTAGAGGAGGTTAATATAGAACCTTAGGTAGATATTACTAAGCACGTCTAACTTAATAATATATAAGCTTAGGACTCTAACTATAGTATACTTATAATATAACTATAATAGCTTCTTACTAGGCCTAGAGCTCTTATAGTTAGCTATTAAAAGCTAAACCTTATTACTTACCTAGTACTCCTTTATAGGTATCCTATACTAGTTTACGTTTTCCTCGCTATATTATTAAGTAGCTATAATACTTACTTAGATAAAGTCTACTACCTCCTATAGCCTTATTACTAGGAGGGTAGCTACTATATCCCTAGAGGGGGCCTCCTCTACTATATTATCTACTATAAGTATAGGGTTAGTATAGTACTTATATTCTAAGAAGAATAGTAAGAGCCTAGTTATACTACTAACCCTATTATAGAGCGCTAGCTGGGAAGTAGGTAGGAGCTACCCCTAGTTATCTTATACTTAGGTTATAAATACCTATAGGATAGCTTATATCTCCTACTTCTACCTCTTAGTACTACTATTAGTCTATAGGTAATATATAGTACTTAATAGCCTCCTTATATTAATAAGGTAGTAGAATTTAGCCTAGAAGTAGCTTACTTAGTTAGACCCTTAATTACTAATAATACTATATAGGAACCTATAGAACTAGAAGTAAGAGGTAAAGGATTAGTAAGTATAAGCTTCTACCTCTATAATACCTATCTCTTCTAATATTACTAACTTACCTAGCTTATTTACTATAACTTATAAGTATTAGCTAGTATTATCCTTTATAAGTAATAAGTTTATAATAGAGTTTATTAAGAGGTCTAAGTATAACTAGGTAGGTACTAATAAGGGCTTTAGGAAGCCTCTCTTAGCTTACCTCTAGATATATATCCCTCTATAGATATTATAGTTCCTTATAAATCTCTATATTATTTATAATTATCCTAGCTAATAGAACTACTAGCTTACTATTTCTAATATATTATTATAGCTTAAGTAAGTAGTTATACTTAAGTTATAACTCTATTAAATAATCTTTATATAGAGCTCCCCTAGTAGGTTATTATTATCCTCCCTACTAGGTACCTATAGCCTCCCCCTAAATATTAGTCTCCTCTAACTATTAATATTATACTTACTAATTTAAACCTTAGCTTTTATATTTAATAGGAAGCTTTAAAGCTAGTAAGTAACTATATAATATATAGCCTTATATATTATATCCTTCTTTATAGTTTCTAGCTATAGTACTTATAGTTTAGGATTACTATTAAAGACTATAGTATCTAGGATATTAATATAGCCCTTTTAACTTCTCCTTATTAGGGGGCTAACTATAGGGTCCCTATAGGGGTAAGCGTAGTTTAGTATTAGCTATAAGACCCTCCCCTACTTCTATTTATTATCTTACCCTATTAGTATATCCTACTCTCTCTAAGAGAGGGTATTAGGGGCTACTACTTCCTATTAGAATAGTATTTAATAGTAAAATTATACTAGAATAGCTCCTCTACTTACTAGCTCTAGCGCTCTATAAGGTGCTACTTTTTTATAAAGTATTTAAGCCCCTAGTAGTTAGTTAATACTTTAAAAGTAATTATATTATATAGCTCTACCCTCTATATATATAAGTAAGAAAGGACTACTAGGAGCTCCTTATTATAAATAGGGTAGTTATACTCTATAAGCGAGAGCTTTTATAAATAGAACGCTATAGGATATTAAATACCCTCTAGGTTAATTTCTAAGAGCACCCCTCCTAGTATAAATCCTTAATAGTTAGTTTTTATAATAATCTTATCTTTTAAACTAAATTAGTAGAGTATTAGCTAGGTATTAAAAAGCTACTTAAGCTATAAGAAGGCTTATTCTTAATTATCTCCCTACTAGAATATTATATTCTTCCTAATAAGTAGTATACGTAATCTAATAATATCCCTATATTTTAATATAAATATATTATAATAGTTTATAAACCCTAGGAAGCTCTAGACCCCCTTTAGGGAGGTAGGGGGTAATTACTTAGTAATTACTTAGAGTTTCTTAAGGTTATAAGAGATATTCTCTTATTATTATAATAAACCTTATATACTTAACCCTCTTAACTAAGAACTCGCACTTTATAAGGTTAAGGTTTAGGCTTATACTTACTAGCCTCTCGAGGACCTCCTAGACTTTCCTCTTATAGTCTTCCGTCGTTCTATTAGAGTAAATTAATATATTATTTATATAAGTAGTAATAAAGTTATTAAAGAAATCCTATAAGGTATTATTAATATATTACTAAAAGTTAGTAGGGGCGCTAGTTAGGCTAAATAAATAGATTACTTACTTAAATAATTTATACTAAGTATAGAATATAGTTCTCTCTTAATACTCCTCTATTACTCTTTACTTATAGAAAGCTATTATTATATCTAGCTTAGTATACTACTTAGCTATACTTACTTAGTATAATATCTTAGAGATTAATAAGAGGGGGTAGTAGTTTTTCTTAGTAATTATATTAAGGGCCCTATAGTTAATATAGAAGCGAATTCCCCTACCTAGCTTCCTTATAAGAAGTATTAGTATTCTAGTAGGTAAATTACTAGCTTTAATAAACCCCTTATTTAGGAGGTCTTATAGGGTCTTTTTTAATACTAATAGCTCTTCTCTTGATATATTATAAAGGGGGCCCTAGGGGAGTAGTAGCTCCCTCCTATTTAGTCCTAGTATAAGGTTAATTTAGTAGTTTATCCCTAGTTACCTAGGGGGTAGTAAGTAAGCTTTATTAGGGTTAAATAGGTTAGAAAACTCCCTTAAGACCTAGCTTAGTAAATAATATTATTAATCCTCTTTTAGTTTTAGGTTTAAAGCTTTCTTAATATTAGCTAAGCTAATAGCTTATATTAATACCTCTATAGTACCCTCCTAGTACTTACCTTATTATTTTATTAGGTATTAGTAGATTATAGAGAATAAGGGTATATTAAGGAACCTTATAGCCCTTATCTCTTTTATAAGGGGCGTTTCTTCTTAATCCTTTAGGTATAGCCTAACCTATCCCCTCTTATAATATACTTAATAAGCTATAGTATTATAAATAACTTAGCTCTACTCTATCCAAGGGCGCCCTAAGAGAATATTAGGGTCTAGGCTATTAACTATATATATAAAGATATACTTAGTATAACTACTTATTTCTAAGTTAAATATTATTATACCTAGTATATTACTTAGTAATAATCTACTAAGTATATCCCCTCTTATAAGTTAGTATCTCTTCTTAATATATAAAAAGTAGAGGTATTAAGCTAGGGAAAAGTTAATTCTTATATAGGTATTACTCCTAGTATATACTAGGGTATAAGCTAAATATCCTCTATTAACTCTAATTTAAATAATAATAAGCTTATTATTAGCTAGTTATTCTTATTTATATTCTTCTTAACTTAATATCTCCTCTTTAATAAGCTCTAGGGCCTAATTTCGCTCTAGAATTAGTCTTTTTCTAACTCCTTATCTTCCTTTAAGGAGTTAGTTACTACTTAGTAGTTATTTATAACCTCGTAGTATACTAGTTCTTTTTTAAGGTTTTTATTTTTATAACTCTAAGTAGCTAGTTCTCTTTATTAGAGTAGTACTAAGTAATATAACCTCTAGCTCTATAAGTATAATAAGTATAAGGGTCCCTTATACTCTTCTAAAGCTATTAGTATTATACTAGGGAGGTACCTAAGGAGGACCTAGAGTTTTAATAATTATAACGCCTTACCTCTTTAACTTATAAGATATATATAGCTCTAGTTATATAGGTATCCCCCTTAGTATCCTTAGTAGTAGGTCTCTAATAGGTTACTAGGTAGTTACTAGTAACCTTCTAGTACTCTACTTTCTATATAATACTCTAGACCTTTAAGAGCTAGCTATTATAATTAGCTAGTAGGTTAATAGTAATTAGCTAATTCCTTAGCCTAAGGGTAAGGGAGGCTTCTAGAAGTAAGATCTAGACTTAACTAGGCTAGTTTATATTACTTATATTAGCTAGTATTTATTTAAATCTTAATAAGAAAGTCGCTAGGGATTTATTCTCTTTCTACTAGAGGGTTTATAATTAAGCTATAGCTTATAACTAGATATTTAGGTTCTTATATATCTAGTCTAGGTAAGCTATAAAGTCCTTAGGGTTATATTTTCCCCTACTCCCCCTAGCTTTATAAAAAGTAGAGACTACTTACTAGGCTATAGTATTTAAGTAGGAGTTAATAAGGTACTATACCTCTATATTTATAATATAAAACGCCCTATCTATAGTAATCTTATACCTTATTTATTATACCTAGGTAATATATGCCTTCTACCTACTTAAAAACCTTAGGGGTAGGGGTAATAGCTTCTAGTATACTATACTAGGTATTACTAGTACCTTACTAGTAGTATTTATAAGGGTTTATATAGCTATATACTAGCTATTCCCTTACTTAACCTCTTATAACTATTACTAAAGGGACTTTATTACTACTACTAAATTAGCTTATAATAGCTTATCTTAAGTTTTAGCTATATTACTATTAACTATCTTACTAACTAGTAAGGAGTAGCGCTTAACTTATTATTATTATTATAATAATAACCTTAAATATATAAAGGGTTAGACCTAAGTTTATTTAATAGGAGGTTATTATAATATTATTTATTTAAGCTAAAGAGGAAAAGGGGAAGTTTTCCTCTCTAGTAGAGATTTCGCTAGTCTATAGGGAATAACTAGATAAGCCCTAGGTAAGCCCTAGGTAGCTCCTTAAGGTAGTAAACCTAGGCAGAAGCCTAGGTAGGCTTAACCCTGGCGTAGCCTGTAATAATTAAGCGCTAGTACCCTCCTTACTAGGACTAGTTATATCCCCCTTAATATTATTATCTCTTAAATAAATAAATAAGGTAATAGATAGAGTAATTAGAACCTCGCGATATTACTTTAAGTTAGAAATACTAACTAGAGGAGTACTAATAAGGTACTAATAGAGATTAAGTTAACTTACTAACTTACTATAAGCTTTATTTACCTCCTTAATATACTTAGCTTATATATCCTATACCTCTAGCTACTAGCTAGCTAGCTACTCTATCTTTAAGTAATAATAATAAAGCTCCTTATACTACTTATATAATAACTCGGTTTACTTTTTAGCTTCCCTAGCGATATATTACTAATACTTAGCTATATCCTCTAAAGTTAGTAATTCTCTATTTCTATAGAGATCTTAGCCTCCTTAGCCTTATACTTCTTAAGCGTTATAATAGCCTCGTTTTTCTTAACTTAGAGGGCTTTCTTAACTATAAGCTAAGTAGCGAGGATCTCCTCTTAAGTATAATTAGATATTAATAATAAAGCACTAGGGAGGTACTAGGGACCTACCTTATTCTTAGTATATTATACCTAAAAGTTAGGCTTAGAACTAGCCTTATTTATAAGGCGTTTAATGTTCTTAATAGTACTTATTATATAATAAGTAACTTATAATAAGTTAGTAGATAAGAAATAGGGAAATACTAAGTAAAGCCTATAGTAATATAAGCCTTATTATTACCTATTTTAATATAATACTTATATTTAGTAGAGGTATCTAAGAAATCAATAAATTAATAATAAATTTAAAATCTAAAGCTAGTAAAATATTAGATAATTACTAGATAAGTATTAAATAAGAACTAGGAGCTTATTATTATTTTTAAAATAGAGAATTAAGCTTATAAGGAGCTTAATATTAAAGAAATCCTCCTTAGGGGGCTCTTACTTTACTATTACTAGGAGGTACTAGTAGTAGGGGTACCCCTAGAATATACCTATAATAAGGAGGGGAGCTTTATTGATAGTATTAGTAATAGTAGTAGTAGAGGATAATATAATAATAAATTCGTTATATAATAAATAAGACAAAGTTATTAATAGGGGAGTAGGAGGCTAAAGTAAGTTATTAATAGTAATAATAATATTATAAATCTAAAGAAGTAAGAAGGAGAGATTTTAATAGAGCGAAATTTTAAATAATATTTATATATTTTTAACTTAATACTAAAACTAGCTTTTTATATAGCTAAAAGGAGGATAATCTCTAGATTATTTTATTATTTAACTTTATTTAACTTTATTATATATAACGAGATACTAAGTAGCTACTAGATAATAACTAATAGCCCCTTATATTATAATAAAGGCTTTCTTTATCCCTAGAGGGAGAATACCCTTATTAGACCTATAAAGGGGCTAAAAATATAATAATAAGTAGAAAATATAATAATATAGAGAGTAAATTTAAAGTAATAAAAATAAGCCTAAATAATAATATATTTTAATATAACTTTATAAAAAAAGGAGCGATTTTTATAAGAGAATTTAGCTATAACTATTTAAATAACTACTAAGTAGTCCTAGACTTATTAAATAAAGCTATAAGAGTAGTTAGAATAGGGGATTAGCTTTATTACTAGCTTATTACTCCTCTAAGCTATAAAGTCCCTTAATACCTAGGTATAAGAGCTATAAGAGTAGCTAGGGTAGAGGATAGATATCTTATTACTAGCTAACTACCTCTCTAAGCTACTTAGCTATTTAAAGAAATATTATATAACTAGAATAAGGAATATTAAATTCTAAACTTATAGAAATTAAAAGTTATAAAATCCTATAAAGAGGTATTAAGTATCTTCTAAGTAACTACTAAGTAAACTAATCTAAGGGTAGATTAATTTAAAAGGGGGGGATTATATTATAAGCTAGGATAATATTATAAGAAAAAGGGCTTAATAAGCTAAATAAGGAAGTCTATAGGAGTTAGGAGATATAAGGAGGTATTAGGTAACTACTAGATAAGCCCTTTAGCCCTTACTTAGTAAGACTAGAGGGCTAGAGAAGAATATTTAACCTTAGCTATACTTAACTATACTAACTCTATTACTCTGTACCGCACTAGTTTGTGATACTTAATCCCTCTATCAAGCGGTAGTATTGCAGCAAGAAAGCTATCTTGATATAGACGAGGGATACCACGTAGCATAACAGCGCCACAAAAAAGGCCTATACATAGCATTAAGTAAGGATCTGGCTGAGGCGTATTCAAACAAGCTCACCTTTCCATAGCTGATCAAGCTGTCTTCGGATAGAGTTTGCCGAGGCCATGTTGGGTCAATGCTTCGAGTGAGCGAGGGAAACACAGTAACGCACGGGACCGTGACTCACTGGTAATCATCGACGTGGCGCACCCGATAATGGACATCTAGATAACTGTCAGTCCCTTCGTCAACAAATTCCTCTCCCGAAAAGGTCAACACCCACCAGAGCCGCAGCGGCCGCCTAGTCATCCCAGCCACGCTGACGGATAAGTGTCCTCGCAACGAAGCGCAACCCCACTATTGTCGACGAGATTGAAATCATTGACGCAGCTACGATTATGATAACCCCGGAGCCATTATCGGCATCCTGGTCAATCTCGAGCTCAGTGGAAGGCATAGCCGCCAAGCTGTCCCAAAGCTAAATCGACTGCACAGGAACAATCGCGATCGCATGGATTAGATCATTGTCAAGATAGTGAGCAGCTCTAGATGTGGCAAGGAATGAAGACTGTTTTTAGCAGGTAAGTAGAGAACGTCTTTTTTTCTTCGATTTTCTTTTTTAAAAAAAAAGCTGACAGAGAAGAGTCCAATCCACGGGGAATATAGACACTTCTTGCATTGAATGAATTCAATCATTTGAATGCGGACAGGTAGCCAATCTTAGTGCAAACATGTTTTCTATACATAAGCCGAAAACGTATGGAGTAAGTCTGCCGCTTTGTCGTGATGCCTTCAGCATCGCCTGTTCCTAGCGCGGCATATAACTAACATTAGCTCCGGAGCAACCTTATTCTAGGGGTCGTTCCTCTAACTATAGTTATAAGTAACTACGTTATAGCTACTCTTATTATAATAGATTAAGCTCTTTAGTAACTATAAATATAGCCCTATAGGATATTTCTTAATAATTATAAGCCTAGCTCTAACTAGACCTCTAATTACTATTTTAAAATAAGCTTTTATTATTAAAAGTACTTATTAAAACTTCCTCTCTCTTATTCCTTCTTTCCTCCTTATTATATACTATCCTCTATTATTATAAACCCTCTATTTCTAAATAACCTTAACTATAATATCTTTTACTATAGCTATTATAATATTATACTAGCTAATTATATATAGGGACTTTACTACTTAGTATATTATAATCTAAGCTAAAGCCTAAGTTACTAAAGTCTAGAAGTATATTTACCTAGATAACCCTAAGGGACTTTTATATTTAGGTAAGATTTTATTAGAAACTCTAACTCTTAATTTATATATTACTAAGTAAAACTAGGATATTAATACCTAGTACCTATAAGAGAAGAGCGCTTATAATTAATATATCGCTCTACTTAACTAAGAGGCTCTAAAAGAGGCTACTTCTAATACTACTTCTAAGACTACTCCTAAGTCTATTACTAGGATATAAATAAATAAATTATACCCCTTTTAGCCTCTAACTACCCTAGTTATAATTAATAAGAATATTATAGGTATATAGGAATAGTACCTAGAGCACTTTTATTTACTTACTATATAAGAATCTAAGTAAACTTATAAGAACTAGGAGTTTAAATAGATTAACTATCTAGTTATAGAGACTATTACTTATAATATTATTATACCTATATATATAGAACTTCTTACTAAAGGGGATATAACTCTATATAGCCTTATTATTAATCTTAAATATTACTACGCTCTAAGCGAGGCTAATACCCTTATTACTATTTAAAAAGAGTATATCTAAGTCTTAGAAAAGGTAAATAGGAGTATTAATCCTAATACCTAGATTAAGGACTTTAGGGGCGTTTATCTCTATACTACCTAGCTTAAGCTTCTTAAAGTAAGTAGTACCCTTACTTTAAAAACTTTTCTTTAAGTAATAAGTTATTACTTTATACTTACTTAAGCTAATATAGAAATTATAAATATTCTTAAATAGGAGCGAGTAGGGATACTAATCTCTAATATAAGCTAATATATTAATATATTTAAGGACCTCTTATATAAAGATATACTCTACTCGAGGTTATAAGGATAAAGCATAGGGGTCTTTATAATACTAGCTAGCTATATAAACGAGGCTAACCTATTAAGCGTTCTTATAACTAGTAATATATCTAGTAGTAAATAATACTTATATAGGTTAAGTTATTAATAGCTAAGTATTAAGTATAACTACTTAGAAGCCGCTTTAACTAAATATTACTAGAAGGGCCTCTATATATTAGTAATAGATATATAAGTAGCTTAGATCTATAACTAGTTAAATAGTAACCTATACTTTACTAATTTTTATAAGGAACTTACTTATAAGGGCTAGTTATATATTATACCTTATAAAGGTAAAAACTACTAAAATAATAAAGGGAGTAATAAGGGTTCGTCTAAGAAATCTAATATAGCCCTAAGCTACCCTATTAATATAATAGTAGTTGCTTTCTATATAGCCCTCTTAAACGAGGTTAGGGATAATATAGTTAACTTAGATAGAGAGTATTTAAGTATCTTTATAACCCCCTACTTAGGACTTTATATATTATATAAGTCTATAGTCCTAGATAACTATAAAGGAATATACTTTATAAATAATAAGTCCCTACTTATCCCCTCCTTAATTAGGTATTATAAAAGAGAATAAGTTAATTCTAGAATAGCTTTATATCTAATTATTATAAAAGGTATATAAATTATTAAGAATACTCTTAATAGCTTAAAAGGTATAAATATAGAAGACCCTATACTCTATAATATAGGATATATAGAGAACTTTTATATTAATATTATCTCTAAAGCGCTATTTTAAAAGATAGGTATTTAGTATTTAGGGTATAACTATATACTTCGCTTTAGAACCTATAAGAATAGTATTATAGTTAAGAAACTTATTAAAAAGGCAAACCTCGCCTTCCTTAAATATAAGCCTCGTTCCTTATACTCTATTCCTAAGCGGATTCCCTAAAGTATTAATATTATTATTAATAATATAAACTATTTACTTATAATATATAAGTATACCTCTTTTATACTACTACTAGACTAGAGCGATAATATAATACTTTAGTACCTTAGAAGTAGGTACCTTAGCCCCGAGGCTCTAGAGTAGCTAGTATATACTACTTAGGGGGTAAGAATTAAAGGCCTAACGCGCCTATAGTACTAATACTATATAGTTATATATACTAAATAGGTAATTTCGAGATGAATATTAGAAGATAAAGTAATACGCCCTTACTATAGAATTATATAGGATCTCTTTAACTACCCTAAAGGCTTTAACTAGAACTAATAGCTCCTTATTATTAAGGATAAGTATACTAGTTAGCTCTTCATATTTCTACGCGTTAATAAGACCTATAGTAGCGTTATACTCGCTCTATATACCTTTAAGCGATAGGTATATTAATAGAAGGGACTTTCTATTTATAAGATTAGATAAGATATTAAGAGGTTAGTAATTTTACTTATAAGCTATACAGGATATAAGGATTAGACCTATATAAAAGGAATAGAGGTTAAAACGACCCCTCTATTTATAAAGGAACTAAATAGCAGAGGGGAACGGGCTAGTTAAGAAGTTATAACTCGAACGATTAAGATACTCGCTATAGCTAGCTTACTTATAAAACTATAGGCTAAGATAGTACTAGTAGTAATAACGCTTTATAATATAAGCCTACTTAAACGCTATAACTAGCGTTTCCTACTATAGATTAAAGAGGAATAGTTCTACTAGTACTTTTACTAGTAGTAACCTAATAATAGAGTAGCCCTAACCTATAACCTTTACCCTTACTAGGGATATATATATACCTATAGCTACTATATATACCCCCTTAAG
Source organism: Colletotrichum ledebouriae (assembly GCA_036785755.1). Taxonomy (NCBI): domain Eukaryota; kingdom Fungi; phylum Ascomycota; class Sordariomycetes; order Glomerellales; family Glomerellaceae; genus Colletotrichum; species Colletotrichum ledebouriae. The sequence continues at coordinate 11,307 of JAVHLU010001620.1, forward strand.
AGGGAATAAGAGAGAGGAATTAATAAGAGAGACTTTAAAGTAGGACTATAGGGATATATTAGATACCTAGTAGGATACGTTCTAAACGCCTATAACCTATATAAGGTCTAGATCCCTATATTATAAATAGTTATTATTATATAGAATATAATATTTAACGAATAGACTTTCTATATAAAGGACGAGGTAAAAGAGGCTATTTTAGAAGATATTATCTATAAGATAGTAGAAGAGATCGAAGAGCCTATATTATAAGTTAACTTTAAACTTTAGATCCTAGGTATTATAAATAAGGATAAAGCTATATTAATACTTATAACTAAATAGTTACTTATACTAACCCTTATTCTTATAACTAAGTCTCTAAATAGAAGAATCCTAAAACTTCTAAAAGGATAGGTAAGTTAGAAGGGGGGGTAGCTATTATCCCCTAATCCTATACTAGAGCTAGATAAAAGCCTAGCTCTAATAGATAGAGTAGTAAATATAGTATATATACTAGAAACGAACTACGTATACGACGCTATTAGGAAAATTAATTCTAAAGGGGAATAGATTAAGGATTATATTATAATTAAACTACTCCCTATTTTATAATATATTTCTAAAGTAAGTAAGAGTAATAAGAATAAACCTTTAGATAGTAAGCCCTTAAATCTACTAGTATACCTATACTAAGATAGAGAGGAGAGGGATAATACTAGATAGAGGTCTAACTAGGTATATAACTAGGAGGGCTATAGCTAAACTTATTATAGCTAATAACTATATAATCTACTACCTAGTAACCTATAACTAGGAATAGTAGAAAGCGAATCCCGCTCTAGTTACTAGTTTTTACTCTAATACTATATAGAGCAAGAGCAGGTATCTAGCTTCTTTAAGACTTTTATATCTAATTAGCAAAAGGCCTTTTTAAAAGCTAATATAGGGTACTATACGCTCTATAGCTACGTTTATATTACTATCTATAGCGTAAAACCCGCTCATATAACTATAATAATCCGCAAATATCTTACTACTAATAACCTTATTAAGCTACCCTACTTATAGAAGGAACTTTTAAACCTCTTATAAGCGCTCTAAACTCGCTTTAAAGAAGTAGCTAAAGTTAAGATAAGTAAATTATAATAAATAGATACGTAGCGCGTTATTAATTAAGAAATAATAATTAAGAGACTAATCCCTTTAAAGTAAGTATTTACTTATAAATTTAATAAGGATAATATCCTTAACTAGTATAAAGTAAGGATCTATGTTTAAGGCGATTAGTAAGAGAAGTCGCCCCTTAAATAGACTTATATAGTAACCCTCGCTACTTATACTTTTAGGGTAGTAATAGTAATTACTATATAATTCGACCTCGAAGTTAAATAATTTAATATTATTAACGCGTTCCTAAACGCCTCTCGGGATCTAAATAAAAACCTAATTATTTATAAGTTACTAGATAGTTTTAAGTAGCCTAGAAAGTATATTAAACTACGCTGCGCGCTCTATAGGCTAAGGGATATACTACTACTCTAATATAAGGAGTTCTCCTTAACCCTTTAGTATTTAAGCTTTATACTTATAAGTAAAGACCTATATCTCTTCTAGTTAACTAAGAACAGGGTCCTTATTATCTTCTATATAGATAACTTCCTTATCCTATTTTATAGGAACTATAAAGAAGTAGTATAAAAGGTAATTACTAGCCTAAAGGAAGCATATAAGTTAAAGGAATAAAGCCTAGTTAAGTACTATCTCGGAATTAGGGTTATTTATAACTAAGCTATATAAAAGATATACTTTTCTTATAACTAATATATCGAGCGGGTTATAAAGAAGTTTAATTTACTTAACTTAAGGGCGCTAGTAACTCCCTTTCTAAACCTACTACTCCTAAAGAGTAAAATAATAGTAATACTATTAGAGGTAAAGAGTTTCTAAGAGAGGATTAGCTCTATACTCTATATTACTATTATAATCTAACCTAACGTCGCTTTTATATATTCTTTGCTTTTAAGATTCCTAATAAATCCCGCTCCTTATTACTATACTACTACTAACTAGGTTATATAGTACTTATATTATACTTATTACCTCGCGATATACTTTAGTAACTTAGGGGGTAGATAGGTACTATTAATTATAAGTAACACTTTATTTATAGATAATAAGGAGATATAGAAGTCGTCTTAAGGGTATATAATCTTGCTCTTTAAAGGACTAATTTAATAGAAAGCTACTTAATAAGCTATAGTTATAATATTAATAATAGAAGCGGAGCTTCTAAGCCTTAAATATATAGCTAAGGAGACTATTACTCTTTAGAGGCTATTTAGGGATATCGCTCTTAAACCTAGCGATATCTAGAAGATTTACTATAATAACTAATAAATAATTCGTCTTATAATAGGTAAAAAGGAATAGATCTTAACTAAGTTATAGTATATTAATATTTAGAATATATAGCTATAATAAGAATACGCTAGAGGATTATTTAGCGTAGTATACATACTAACGAATAATATACTAGCTAATAGTCTTATAAAGGTTCTTAACTATAAGAAATTTAAAAAGTTCTATTCGCTTCTTAATCTAAAGGATATATAAAGAATAATTATTATATATAAGGGATACTCTAGATAAGTATAAGAGGGCTAGTAGCGCCTAATTTCTAATTAATTTATAGCTTACTAGCTAGGGAGCCTAAAGTCGCTCCTATAGGAGCAAAAGAATATAATATACCCTAAAGGGCTGCTTTAAAATACTAATTTTCTACTACCTAACCTTAGAGGATTCGCTTATACTAATCTATTAAGATATTATATAAAGGTAGTAATACCTCTAGTAAATATATACTAATAAGACTATTAACTACGTAGCGTACTATAATAGCCGCGTTACTAGTAAGTAAACGAGGTATAGGTATACTCGCGCTAACCGCTAGGGTTCTAAATAGAACTAGGGTAGGAGATAGAGCGATAATACTATATATACTAGAACTACTTATTACTATAGAAGCCCTACCTAAACCCTTATTATTACTACCCTTCTTTATTACTTTAATCTCCTCTTTCTAAGTAGTAATAGCCTCGCGGAGCGTAGCTCTCTAATAAGCGAGGGTTTATATATTATATTAGAAGATAGTTATAGAAATAAAGTATATATAGAACCTTACCTTTCTAACTACTAGGTTATTTAAAGTCTTAGCTTTAGTATATTAGTAAGCTATAATAGTAATAGGGGCGCTTATCTATTAATAAGGTACCTTACCCTTATAATAGTAGTTATACTTACCTACTATACTAAGCGAGTACCTTCTATCTAATAAGCCTAAGAGCTCGCTTAAAATATACTAAAAGTAGCGCTTATTAAATAGGGGTATTTACTCTATTTCTATACCTCTACTAAGGGGAGGAGGGCTAGGAGGGAGCTCTAAACTACCCTTACTAATACCCTCCTCTTTATCTATCTCCTTAGGGATTATAATAATAACGAGGTTAGTAATATTCTAGTATATAGTTATAGTAATAAAGGGATTATAACTTACTAGGAGCTATCCTTTTAAACTACTTAGGGGGGTAAACCCGGGGCTTCTTAAGCTATAAACCCTTATCCTTAGAGCTACCCCCTATAAGTTACTTCTACTTCTTTCTACTTACTATATAATATATTAATATATTATATATTAATAATAAGAAGGAATAATATATATATAACCTTATTATTACTCTCTAGGGGAGGAGGGCGCGCCCCTCTACCCCTAGCTTTACTCTTATTTTTAGTAGTGCGCGCCTTCTTAAGGGCTATAGCCTAACTAATCTTCTTTTTAGGAGGTATCTATAAATATATTAGTATATTATAATAGCTTTAAGATTATTACGCGTTATAAGTATATGCGCGCGCGCATAATAAGGTTATTATTAAAACTAAAGTTAGGTATATATATAGTTATTATATTATATATAGGGAAGGGTTAAGGAGATAGGAGGGTAGCTAGGTTATTTTATTTAGAATTAATATAATAGTAGCTACCCTACCTAAGCTAATAAGAGATAATAGATTCTATTACTATTAGTAAGAGTTAGTAAATAAAGGGTATTATAATAATAATAGTAATAGTTATAAAGGTAGAAAACCGCGACTATTTATACTTCGCCTATACCTAATATAAATAACTTTACTTTATTATCTCTTTTATTAATAGGCTTATTAATAAGTTATTTATTAATATATTACTTTATATTTAAGTATTTTAAGGGATACCGCGTAGTTAGGCGTTTTTCTAGCTATAGGTATATCTAGGGGGGTATATTATAATACCTTTAGTATCGCCCGTTCCTAGCGCGGTATATAACTAATATTAGCTCTAGAGTAACCTTATTCTAGGGTCGTTCCTCTAACCGTGGTTATAAGCAACCACGTTATAGCTACTCTCGTTATAATAGATTAAGCTCTTTAGTAACTATAAATATAGCCCTATAGGACGTTTCTCAACAATCCCATACGAAGACTGGCTTGTAGAGCTGAACAGTTCATATCAAAAAAAGGTAGGGCCAAGGAGCTCACAGCCCTCTAGCCATCGACTTCTGAGGGTAAGGTATTGAACTCGGGACGTTTACCGACCGCAAATTATGAGCGCCACCTTGGCGGCGTTTGGTCTGATATCCTGCTGCCTTGTGGTAGTGCTCAACACTAACACAGTCCCAAAGCAGATTTGGATTGCAAAGGCAATTTAGGCAACACTTTGAAGGAAAGTCAACCCAACAACGCGGAGAGTAAATGGCAATCACATCCCTGGAGCAACTCTTTTCTTAGGAGACTTTCAAGAAATAAGTTAAGTGGATACTTTGGTATGATATTCAAGCTGAACTTAATACCTAGTGTCTGTCATACGAGCCAAGATGTCCGCAGCATTTTCACATATTTTAGCGGAACCGAGTTTTCGATCGAAAGCTTGGGACGAGACTTGTATCAGTCTTTTGAGGGATGGAGGGTTTCTTGCAACTATGAATGATATGGGATGACCAGCAGGCAATTTAGGTGGGTGTCTCACCGAAGTCAAGAACCCTGTGTCCCACAAGAACGAGGCCAACGATTGCTTTCCGAAAGCTGAAACGGAGAAACGTTCTGGGTGATAATAGGCAAGCAACTCTTGAACTCAACCGATCAGTTGACAGACGATGGCTACCGTGCTTGTCATGTCTTCCGGTATCCTCAATTCATTCGGAAAAGATTGTCCGAAATTTTCTTCAATCACTGAACGAGAGTAAAGATCCGGGGGGAAAAAAAGAGATGTAACCTTTCGCAGACGAGCTCTCCTCTTCAAAATCATCCTGTTCGTGCTCTTTCTTGGAAGTCAATAGTCCTCCATGGCAAAGGAGTTTCTTGGCAAAGAGCCTTTTCGCGACAATAATGCTGTAAGTGTTGCATATTGACAAGCAACGAACAACGCATCCATCGTTCTGGTTTGCCTGGGGCGTAGCCGTCTCTGCAGTTGTGATTGTCGTTGGAGTTATCCTGCATGTCGTAGACTTCGAGGAGAACTATAAAAAGAACCAAGAACGGTAATTAGAGTTTCTAGAAGAACGGCCCCAGAATCTTCGTCAATGTCTTGGATTGTACGGCCCTCGGATCATAGATTGCCGTAGTGATAATGGGCAGACAGGCTTTGAGATAAATCAACCAATCAAGTGCGGATATCATGCCGTGGTCTTTGCGATCGGCTTTCCGTCAATGGTCTTCACTTGATATTGGATAGTCGCATGGAAAAATGCACAGCATCGATCCGCCAAATGTTGCCCGACCTCATAACGACGATTGTGACATAGAGAAAGCGTCGTTGGAGAATTCGGGGAGTGGTTCGACGGGGTCCGGCAGGTCTCCGGAACTACTCAGTAGGCTGTGCGATAGGTAACCGGGGGGACTGGGCGGATTCTTGTTCCGTTTCTTTTCGGTCGGATACAGACAGCATGATGAGTTGATCCAATGTTTCTTTCTTCCCGAAGCTTGGCAAATGAACAGCAAGTCCACTTGGCTTCGCAAAATGTCTCTAGCACGCGGTCATGCTCAAGCAGACGAATCATTGAGGGACTTTGACATCAACATTGAGATATGTGCCCCAACATGGACGCTCGTAAACAAAACAGCAGTGCCTGGATGGGCGGGAAGATGGGCAGTGCAAGCTAAATGCACTTAAGCATGCTAGGATCAAAAATAGGTCGCTGCATGCTCCATGGAACTGGGCTGCCTTCCAGGATCTGGAAGCAGCCAAGCCACAGCGAAGCCACAGCCGAAGGATGCCCCTTGCAGCATGTGTTGGTCAGGACGAAGTGTGCTCTCCTGGACAACCCACCCAGACATTTAACGAGCAGGAATTACCGAGCTGAGAAGAATGCCCAATGTTGAGGTGGTCAGGCTTCTGAGGGCCACTCAGACAAATCGAGCCCTCCTCTTGCAGCTGCAGCCTACGGGTCGATGCCGGCTCCGGTTTCGTTCCACCGTCACCTCCTCGCGTAATGGCTCTTTCGTCGATACGAGTAGAAGCAATGTGTAGCCGTGGTGTTAAATCCCAAAATCCCCTCATCATTTAGATTCATGATCCTCCATATGAGTAGCTGAACTATGAGCAGCAGATGATTCTAATTCCCCTTGACCCGGGGAATTCGTGGACACCCAGTGGGCGATCAACCGGGTCTTTCCAACCAATTCTTCAACATCATGCCGGCTGCCTGATATCGAAGAGTTTCAATTGACATACTCTAGCATGGATAAGAAACGTCTAGCAATCGTGACTTCAGTAACTGCATGCCAACAGAGAGACTTGAAAGGCTCACATCATGGAGAAAACAACGCTTCGTTGACTTCCACTCGCTGCACTTGGAATAGCCAACCCATCAGCTGTAGCCCGACCGGGGGGGTCTTCCAAGGCGGTGTCACTTCCGCTCACGTTCCTAAATGCTGACATCGGGTTATTTGCAATCAGCTTCGCCCACTTGATGCAGTCTTTAATTGCGGCGATCCTGAAGGAGCCAAGATCTCCACGCGCCGACAGAGCAGCTCGTACGCTCATCGACTCATTTACCGCTGACACCACACATGGCCGCTTATGGCGTTTCCTGTCCACAGCTAGGCAGCTTCACTGGCAGCTGCACGTTCACCTAGAGTCTTCACTTTGAAGCACAATGGTAGACAAAGCAAAGGGGCCTGTCCCTCGGTGATGATCAGGTCGCGTTCTCGATCCGCACTGCGCCTCATGTCGCAGGATCAAGACTCCAATCAAGCCAACGCCGTTTTCCAATTGGATGGAGTACCTACGAGCTCAGTGACAAGCAAAGGAGGCTAGGAGTGGGGATTGCGATGGACGCCAGTTCATCGCAGCGGAGCAACTAGTATCAGACCGGCAAGCCAGGTTCGACTATACGGCTCTAAGCTGAGGCCGTTCTGCCTGGCTAGGGCTGGCTCACAGCCTCAACCCGTCGCTGAGTCAAGGTTGCTCACTGCTTGTTAGCGTTCCCGATCCTTCAGACAGCCCACTAGGGCTGGGTAAGAAGTAAGCACAGTCGCGTCCGACATGGCACCAACACTAGAGGTCATGCCATCGAGGTCATAGTCTTAAGTTATGTCGTGCGGGATAGGGCCTACCTGCGTAGTCACGTGCGGTCCCACCCGCTCCGGAGCGGGTATATATATCCCTTTAGTTCGCATACCCCTATTTAGAGAGACTTCTTCTATAGTTAGTTCTATAGATATATATATATATACTCCTTTATTATAGACTTTATCCTATATACCCTTCTTTATAATAACCTTCCCCTTAAGCGCTTATAGCTATTATAATAATTATAAGCCTAGCTCTTAGCTAGTTTAACTTTACTTATAATACGCCTCTCTTATAGAACCCCTAATATATTATAATAGCTTTAAGCGCTCTTTTTAGCCCTCCTCTTAGCCCTCTATTTAACCCCTCTTTATTACTAATATAGCGCTTGAACCTAACCCTTTTATTACCTAGCTATATATATATACTTATTATCTCTCTAAGCTATATAACTAGCCTGCTTAGTATTTATAGTCTTATTTCTACGCTCTTTAAGTAGGTATATAGGATTATATTAATCTAAGTAGTTAACCTATACCTAACCTTATATACTATATAGCGCGCCCTCTAATAATTAATAAGCTTGCTATATAGTATAATAAGGAGGCCTCTGGCCACTGCATAGTGATTTTACCTGCTTAAGTGCAATAGACCTTCTAACTCCGCGCCTCCTGATAATACATAGCCTTTAGTCACGTGATCGTAATTACTAACTACCTTTCCTAACCATAGCCGCACTTATACGTGCCCGTTATACTAGATAGCCTCACGATCTTTAACTTTATATTAATAATAACGTGGTTTTTAATTATTTAATAGACTATAAAACTATCGACTTTTCCTCTTGCGTACTACCCACGCTACTAATACCGCCTCTATTACTACTTCGTCCGCTAGAAGTTATTACTATCTTTATAGTCCTCTTGTTCGATCGGGTTAGCTAACGCCTTCGTAGCTATGCCGTTATTAGTAACGCTCTCTCTATTAGTTAGTATAAGCTATACTTACTAACATTCCCCTAAGGGGCCTGGGCCGCCTCTGCCTTAATAGTATAGAGGACCTGCTTAAAGAAGGGCTACTCTATAGGGTATATAACGACCCGCCTAGCTTCTGCTACTAAGTCCGCTTACTTAGCTATAATATAATAGCGAGTATCCCCTCTAGGGGTATTAATAAGAGCCCTCTTAAGGGCTATACTAACAATACGCTCTCTATATATAACGGAGTAGTTAAAGAAGGAGTAGGTTTTATTAATTATATTAATACTAAACTCTCTAGTAAGCTCTCGCGCGTTATTAGTATTAAAGGGCATGCCTCGCGCGGGCTTAGCGTTTTTATATACGGGGTCTAGTGCTAATATAGTTAAGGATTTATCGTAGGTTATAGGGATAAGGAAGAGGGAGAGGTATAAGGCCCTGCTCGTAGTAGCAGAGCTTCTTATGCTTCTAGCTATAAGAACCTCTTAGGAAAGACCTCTTTAGTTAAGGAGTTACCTCTTATATAGTAGTATTTACCTTTAGCACCTTACTAGAAGGTTAACCTTTTAGGTTAAGAAGTTATCTCATATAGTAGCTTTCGTAGCACCTTACTAAAAGGTTTAGCGAGGGCGTTGCTACGAGAGCCTTAGTAGCCCGTTTAGCTCTAATATAATTAGCCCCGGTGCGGCGCGCGTCCGACTCTATGTGGTAATATTTAGAGGGTTTACTTATAAGTAGTAGGAACGTATAGGGTTCCTATATTATTTTCCTTAACTAGTAGAGGGTATAGGTTAAAATACCTATATAGTATTTCCCGAATTATACTTGCGAACTAGGTGAATTTGTTATAGTCTTTTTGCAAAGGGGCTGCGGTGTAATTCCGAGCTTAATAGTATAATAAGGAAGCTAATAAGACCTATATTTATAAATATAACGAATAAGCTATATAGCGCTATATATATTAAAACCCGAATAATATAGAGCCCCTACCTCTCCTACATCTTATGCTTAATAATATTTATAATAAGCCCGCTATATATATAGCTTACTATAATATTACTAAGGAGACCTAAAAGTCTCTCTTTAGTAGCTACTATAATATTTAGAACTTTATATATACTTATAACCCCTTAGTACTTATAGTTATTTAGAATAACCTTATAGCTATTTAAAATACCTCCCTCTAATTCCTTATATAAGCGCTTAAGTAGTTAATTACCCCCATAGACCTTATTATAATTACTACTATTTACGAGGGGTTAGACCTAAGTTTATTTAATAGGAGGTCACTATAATACTATTTATTTAAGCTAAAGAGGAAAAGGGGAAGTTTTCCCCTCTAGTAGAGATTTTACTAGTCTATAAGGAATAACTAGGTAAGCCCTAGGTAGGCCCTAAGTAGCTCCCTAAGGTAATAAACCTAGGTAGAAGCCTAGGTAGGCTTAACTTAGGCGTAGCTTATAATACTATCCCCCCTCCTAGCTAGTACCCCCCTAGGTATAAGCTAGGTCGCTATTATTATTTATAACTAGCCTATATAGGGCTTTATACCTATTTATTATAATAATCTCTATAATAGCTTCTATAGGCTCCTAGGTAGGCTTTATATACCCCTCCTACTTAACTAGGACCTTATACCTCTACTCTTAGCTAACTACCTTCTACTACGCTATATATATCTCCTCTATATACTACTCGAATTTACTATTATTAGTTATAATTAGTAGTAGCTAGGGGTCTATCCTTATTTATATAGGTAAGGGGTCCTCTAGTACCCTCTAGAGGAGGTTTATATAGAACCTCGGGTAGATATTACTAGGTATATCTAACTTAATAATATATAAGCTTAGGACTCTTATTATAATATATTTATAATATAACTATAATAGCTTCTTATTAAGCCTAGTACTCTTATAGTTAGCTATTAAAAGCTAAACCTTATTACTTACCTAGTACTCCTCTATAAGTATCTAATATTAGTTTATATTCTCCTCGCTATATTACTAGGTAGCTATAATATTTACTTAGATAAAGTTTCTTACCTCCTATAGTCTTATTACTAGGAGGGTAGCTACTATATCCCTAGAGGAGGTCTCCCCTATTATATTATTTATAATAAGTATAGGGTTAGTATAGTACCTATATTCTAAGAAGAATAGTAAGAGCTTAGTTATACTATTAACCCTATTATAAAGCGCTAGCTAAGTAGTAAGTAGGAGCTACCCCTAGTTATCCTATACCTAGGTTATAAATACTTATAAGATAGCTTATATCTCTTAGTTCTACCTCTTAGTATTACTATTAATCTATAGGTAGTATATAGTACTTAATAGCCTCCTTATACTAATAAGGTAGTAGAATTTAGCTTAGAAGTAGCTTACTTAATTAAACCCCTAATTACTAATAATATTATATAAGAACCTATAGAACTAGAAGTAGGAAGTAGGGAACTAGTAGGTATAACCTTTTACCTCTATAATACCTATCTCCTCTAGTATTACTAACTTACCTAGCCTATTTATTATACCCTATAAGTATTAGCTAGTATTATCCTTTATAAGTAGTAAGTTTATAATAAAGTCTATTAAGAGGTCTAAGTATAAGTAAGTAGGTACTAGTAGGGGCTTTAGGAAGCCCCTCTTAGCTTACCTCTAGATATATATCTCTCTATAGATATTATAGTTCCTTATAAATCTCTATACTATTTATAACTATCCTAGCTAGTAGAACTACTAGCTTATTATTTCTAGCGTGCTATTATAGCTTAAGTAGGTAGTTATACTTAAGTTATAGCTCTACTAAATATTTTTTATACGGAGCTTACTTAGTAAGTTATTATTATTATCCCTGCTAGGTACCTATAGCCTCCCTCTAAATATTAGCCTTCTCTAACTAATTATATTATACTTACTAACTTAAACCTTAGGCTTAATATCTAATAGGAAGCCTTAAGCTAGTAAGTAACTATATAATATATAACCTTATATATTATATCCTTCTTTATAGTTTCTAGCTATAATACCTATAGTTTAGAGTTACTATTAAAGACTATAGTATCTAGGATATTAGTATAGCCCTTCTTACTTCTCCTTACTAGGGGGCTAGCTATAGGGTCCCTATAGGGGTAAGCGTAGTTTAGTATAAGCTATAAGACCCTCCCCTGCTTCTACTTATTATCCTACCCTTATAATACGTCCTATTCTCTCTAAGAGAGGGTATTAGGAGCTACTACTTCCTTATTAGAGTAGTATATAATAGTAAAGTTATACTAGGATAGCTCTTCTACTTATTAGCTCTAGCGCTCTATATAGTACTATTTCTTTATAAAGTATTTAAGCCCCTAGTAATTAGTTAATATCTTAAAAGTAATTATATTATATAGCTCTACCCTCTATATATATAAAGAAGAAAGAACTACTAGGAGCTCCTTATTAAAAATAAGGTAGTTATACTTTATAGGTAAGAGCTTTTATAAATAGAACGCTATAAGACGCTAGGTACCCTCTAGGTTAACTTATAAGAGTACCCCTCTTAGTATAAATCCTAAATAGTTAGCTTTAATAATAATCTTATCTTCTAAATTAAACTAATAGAGTATCAGCTAGGTATTAAAAGTCTACTTAAGCTATAAGAAGGCTTATTCTTAGTTATCTCCCTATTAGAATATTATATTCTTCCTATTAAGTAATATAAGTAGTTTAATAATATCCTTATATTCTAATATAAATATATTATAATAGTTTATAAACCCTAAGAAGCTCTAGACCCCCTTTAGAGAAGTAGGGGGTAACTACTTAGTAATTACTTAGAGTTTCTTAGGGTTATAGGAAAGACCTTCTCTTATTATTATAATAAACCCTATATACCTAACTCTCTCAACTAAGAACTTATACTTTATAAAGTTAAGGTTTAGCCCTATATCTACTAGCCTTTAGAGGACCTCCTAAACCTTCCTCTTATAGTCTTCCTTCGTTCTTTTAGAGTAGATTAATATATTATCTATATAAGTAATAATAAAGTTATTAAGGAAGTTCTATAGGGTGCTATTAATATACTATTAGAAGCTAGTAGTAGCGCTAGTTAAGCTAAATAAGTAGACTACTTACTTAAATAACCTATATTAAGTATAGAATATAGTTCTCTCTTAGTACTTTTCTACTACCTTTAACTTATAGAAGGCTATTACTATATCTAGCTTAGTATACTATTTAGGTATACTTACTTAGTATAGCGTCTTGAAGATTTGTAGGAGGGGGTAGTAGTCTTTCTTAGTAATTATATTAAGGGCCTTATACTTAATATAGAAGTAAATTCCTCCCCCTAGCTTCCTTATAAAGAGTATTAATACCCTAGTAAGTAAGCTACTAGCCTTAATAAACCCCTTATCTAAGAGGTCTTATAAGGTCTTTTTTAGTATTAATAGCTCTTCTCTTAATATATTATAAAAGGGACTTTAAGGGAGTAATAGCTCCCTTCTATTTAGTCTTAGTATAAAGTTAATCTAGTAATTTACTCCTAGTTAGTTAGGGGGTAATAAGTAAGCCTTATTAGAGTTAAATAGGTTAGGAAACTCCTTTAAGACCTAGCTTAGTAAATAGTATTCTTAATCCTCTTTTAGTTTTAAGTTTAAGGCTTTCTTAGTATTAGCTAAACTAATAGCTTATACTAGTACCTCTATAGTACTCTCCTAGTATTTATCTTATTATTTCGCTAGGTATTAATAGATTATAGCGAATAAGGGTACATTAAGGAACCTTATAGCCCTTATTTCCTTTATAAGGGGCGTTTCTTCTTAATCCTTTAGATATAGCTTAACTTATCCCTTTCTATAGTATACTTAGTAAGCTATAGTATTATAAATAACGTTCTATTTTATTTAAGGGCGCCCTAAGAGAATATTAAGGTCTAGGCTATTAACTATATATATAAAGATATACTAGGTATAGCTACTCGTTTCTAGGTTAAACGCTACTATACTTAGTATATTACTTAGTAATAGTCTACTAAGTATATACCCTCTTATAAGTTAGTATCTCTTTTTAATATATAAAAAGTAAAAATATTAAGCTAGGGAAAAGTTAATTATTATATAAGTATTACTCTTAATATCTACTAGGATGGCCTCTAGCCACTGCATAGTGATTTTACCTGCTTAAGTACAGCAGACCTTCTAACTCCGCGCCTCCTGATAATATATAGCCTTTGGTCACGTGATCCTTTCCTAACTATAGCCGCACTTATACGTACCTGTTATACTAGATAGCCTCACGATCTTTAACTTTATATTAATAATAACGTGGTTTTTAATTATTTAAACTACGAAACTATTAACTTTTCCTCTCGTATACTACCCGCGCTGCTATTAAATACCGCCTCTATTACTACTTCGTCCGCTAGTCCTCTTATTCGATCGGGTTAGCTAACGCCTTCGTAGCTATGCTATTATTAGTAATGCTCTCTCTATTCAGCGTAAGCTATACTTACTAACATTCGCCTAGGCTACCTAGGCTACCTCTGCCTTAGTAATATAGAGGACTTGCTCGAAGAAGGGCTACTCTATAGGGTATATAACGACCTATTAAACTTCTACTATTAAGTTTACTTACTTAGCTTTAATACTATCGCGCCTTATAGAGTCCCCTATAGGGGTATTAAAGTAAGCCCTCTTAAGGGCTATGCTAATAATATGCTCTCTATATATAGCAGAGTAGTTAATAAAGGAGCGGGTTTTATTAATTATATTAAGGCTAAACTCTCTAGCGATCCCCTCTGCGTTATTTATACTAAAGGGCGTGCCTCGCTTAGGCTTAGTGTATTTATATGCGGGGTCTAGTGCTAATATAGTTAAGATATAATAGGATTTATTATAAGTTAGATAAGGATAAGGAAGAGGGAGAGGTATAAAGCCCTGCTTATAGTAGTAGAGCTTCTTATGCTTCTAGCTATAAGAACCTCTTAGGAAAGACCTCTTTAGTTAAGGAGTTACCTCTCGTATAGTAGCGTTTACCTTACTAGAAGGTCGACCTTTTAGGTTAAGGAGTTATCTTATATAGTAGCTTTTCTAGGCTATGAGAGCCTTAGTAGCCCGTTTAGCTCTAATATAATTAGCCCCGGTGTGGCGCGCGTCCGACTTTATATAGTAATATTTAGAGGGTTTGCTTATAAGTAGTAGGAACGTATAGGGTTCCTATATTATTTTCCTTAACTAGTAGAGGGTATAGGTTAAAATACCTATATAGTATTTCCCGAATTATGCTTGCGAACTAGGTGAATTTGTTATAGTCTTTTTGCGAAGGGGCTGCGGCGTAATTCCGAGCTCAATATAATCTAGTAAATCATTAGGGCTCCCGGGAGGTTTATAGCTACTCTATTAAATTATATAACTAATATCTAAGCCTCTATCTCTAGGATAAAATATTATCTATATAAATAATTATATACCCTCTTTAAAGCCTTTAGAATACTATATAATTCCTTCTTCTTAGCGTTATATAATAGCTCTAGTTCTAACTAAATACTACTCTTAAAGCGAGAGATTATATACTAGTTATTAATAAACTATCCTAGGACTCCGCTCTATCCTATATTACTAGCGTTAACTATAAGGTAGATATCTCCTCTTTTAGGGCTATAGTCTATAGTAACGAGGATTAGGGCTCTTATAAGTATTACTTTTAAAGTATCTATAGCTATTTATTACTTCTCCTCTTAATTAAATAAGGTATCCTTCTTAAGTAAGTTAGTAAGTAGCTTTATAATAGTAGAGTAGTCCTTTACCTAGGATCTATAGAATATTATAATCCTAAGGAAAGCCCTTAACTTTATTAAATTAGTATAAGTAGCCTATTTATAGATCTTAACTATCTTCGCTTCCTCTAGACGACACCTATGAACGGGACTTAGTTATATCCTAAGAAGAAGTCTAATAGTAATAATAGTTAATATATAGCGAAGTCTTCTAAAGAATCGTCTGCTAAGGGGGGTAGTACTACGTCTTATATTATAACTATATTTATCTTAGTTACTAAGTTAATAAGCCTTATCTTATTATCTTTCTTTTATATAAAGAAGAATAGATTATAATAGGCTATATAACTTTACTTAAGGATTCCCTTCTCTAGTCTATCCTTTAGAATTATAATAATATCTTACTCTAGTCCTCTTAATATTAGGATTCCTTTTGCTTACTACGCCTTATATAGTACTATTTAAATTATTTATAGAGGTATAATAGAAGGGTATATAGAGCTATAATACTTAAGTTCCTAGGCTAAAGCCTTCTCTCTCGTAGTAAGAATAGCTAAAAGGAGCTTCTTTTCTTTAAACTATAGATAATTAATAGTCTTAAGGATAGCTTCTTATTAAGCTCTTATAAGCCTTATTCCTTACTTAATAGCTAAAAGCTTTAGTATAACTAGGCTTATAAATAGGGCGCTAGGATCTAGGATTATATTTTTCTTAGCTTTTACTTACGCCTTTAACTTCTACTCTAGGTCTCTATCTAGGGTTAAACTATTTAATATAGTATTATTAATAGGTTAAATCTTCTTATTTTTTATCCTTTATATTATATTAATATCTTCTATTAGTAATACGGGCGTTATTAGTATAAATCTATAATTATTATAGGAGAAAGTAGTATCTATAGCTATAATAACTTTAATACCTTTCTAATATACTAACTTATACTTCCTCCTAAGTACTTTCTTCTTTAATATTCTTTTCTTAGGTCTACGAATATAGTATTAATAATTAATATTATAG
>JAVHLU010001621.1:0-27626 GCA_036785755.1 Colletotrichum ledebouriae
TTCCAGGAAAAATACCTCCTTATGCTTAAATTTATCAGCTTTTATCACCATATTACTCAGCCTATTAATATCTATTATTCAGGCTGTTTTACCGCCCCTTTTGCTACCTATATACCTATTCTTATAATTACTAATAGTAATATATCTAGTATATAAGGCTTAAGACTTAATACCTTAAGTAGCCCTTTTTATAAGCTAGTCTTAAATCTAAGTAAGGGTTAAATCGGGGTTATTCTAAAATAGCTATATTATATTATTAAGGGTAAGGGTAATCTTCTAGCTCTTACCTAGGTAATTATAGTTAATAATGAGGAGGTTAGGGAACTTCTATAGCTTAGTAATAGCGCTCCGGGCTAAGCTCTTATATCCCTCTATATCAAGGTCTATAAATAGGCCTTTAATAAGCTACTTATATATAGATTTATTTAGGTTAAAAACCTTTAGGTCTTTGCATAGGGGAGTATTATAATTAGGTAGCGTAGTATAATAGTATTAAAGGGTTTTAATATAAGGCTCTAGGAGCCTTCTAGTATTAAGTATAAGTATAGTCGTAGCCTTATAACTATAGCTAGCTAGTTATAACTTATTTAGTATATTAATAATAAAGTAGAGGGGGGGTATTAATTAATTTCAGGTTAGTTAGTTAGTATAAATTAGTTAGCTTAGCGCTCGGTCGGGTACTATACTCGTATTAGTTAATTAATAGGGTTAGGGTAGTAGTAAGTTAAGATATTATACTTCTATCTCCGGAGAATAGATAGATAAATACAAAATAGTATTATAAATAGTAAATAGGCGAAGGTTAATATACTTTAATTACGCTATATTAAGTAGATTCTATATTAGAGAAGGAGAAAGTCTAACTATAGGCTAGCGTAGCCTTAGAAGGCTAAAGAGTCGCTTAGTAATCACGTGACCCGCAAGTCACGTGACTTGTAAGTCACGTAACCCGAAATTCAGGGAGGTCTAACTTAGCGCCGTGACAATAAGCTAATATACTAATATATTTAAGGACTTCTTATATAAGGATATACTCTACTTAAGATTATAAAGAAGAATCGCTAGGGTTTTTATAATACTAGCTAGCTATATAGATAAGGCTAACCTATTAAATATTCCTATAACTAATAACTTATCTAGTAGTAAATAATACCTATATAAGTCGAGCTATTAATAGCTAAGCGTTAATTATAACTACTTAGAAGCTACCTTAACTAGATAATACTAGAAGGGCCTATATATATTAGTAATAAATATATAAGTAGCCTAGATATATAACTAGTTAAATAATAACTTATACTTTATTAATCTTTATATTAAACTTACTTATAAGGGCTAGCTATATACTATACCCTATAAGGGTAAGAACTACTAAAATAATAAGGGGGGTAATAAGGGTTTATCTAGGAAATCTAATATAGCCCTAAGCTACCCTACTAATATAATAATAGTTACTTTTTATATAGCTCTCTTAAATAAGGTTAGGGATAATATAGTTAACTTAGATAAAGAGTACCTAAGTATCTTTATAACCCCCTACTTAAGACCCTATATATTATATAAGTCTATAGTCCTAGATAACTATAGAGGGATATACCTAATAAATAATTAGTCCCTATTTATCCCCTCCTTAATTAGGTATTATAATAGAGAATAGGTTAATTCTAGAACAGCTTTATACCTAAATATTATAAAAAGTATATAAATTATTAAGAATACTCTTAATAGCCTAAAAGGTGCGAATATAGAGGACCTTATACTTTATAATATAGGATATATAGAGAATTTTTATATTAATATTATCTCTAAAGCGCTACTTTAGAAGATAGGTATTTAGTATTTAAGATATAACTATATACTTTGCTTTAGAACCTATAAGAATAGTATTATAATTAAGAAACTTATTAAGAAAGTAAACCTCGCCTTCCTTAAATATAAGCCTTAATCCTTATACTCTATTCCTAAGTAAATCCCCTAAAGTATTAATATTATTATTAATAATATAAACTACGTGCTTATAATATATAAGTATACCTCTTTTGCACTACTACTAAACTAGAATAATAACGTAATGCTTTAGTACCTCTGAAGTAGCTGCCTTAGCCCTAAGGCTCTTAAGTAGCTAGTATATTAAGTTCGGAATTACGCCGCAGCCCCTTCGCAAAAAGACTATAATAAATTCACCTGGTTTATAGGTATAATTTAGGAAACACTATATAGGTATTTTAACTTATACCCTCTACTAGTTAAGGAAAATAATATAAGAACCCTATATATTCCTACTACTCGTAAGTAAACCCTTATATAAAGTTAGACGCGTGCTATACTAGGGCTAATTATATCGGAGCTAAACAGGCTACTAAGGCTCTTATAGCCTAGAAACGCCCTCGCTAAACCTTCTAGTAAGGTAAAAGCTACTATATAAGATAACTTCTTAACCTAAAAGGTTAACCTTCTAATAAAGTGCTAAAGGTACTATAAACGCTACTATATAAGAGGTAACTCCTTAACTAAAGAGGTCTTTCCTAAGAGGTTCTTATAGCTAGAAGTATAAGAAGCTCTACTACGAGCAAGGCTTTAAACCTCTCCCTCTTCCTTATCCCTTAACTATATTAATACTAAACCTTATATATAAAAACGCTAAGCTTATACGAGGTATACCCTTTAATACTAATAATATATAAGAGCTTACTAGAGAGTTTAGTATTAATATAATTAATAAAACCTACTCCTTCTTTAACTACTCTATTATATATAGAGAGTATATTATTAATATAACCCTTAAGAGGGTTCTTATTAATACCCCTAGAGGGGATATTTATTATTATATTATAGCTAAGTAAGTAGACTTAGTAGTAGAAGCTAGGCGGGTCGTTATATACCCTATAGAGTAGCCCTTCTTCGAGCAGGTCCTCTATACTATTAAGGCAGAGGTAGCCTAGGCCCCTTAGGGGAATATTAGTAAGTATAGCTTGCGCTAACTACTTTAATAACTACTTTAATATAGAGAGAGCGTTACTAATAATAGTATAGCTAGCGGATAAAGTAGTAATAGAGGCGGTATTTATAGCAGCGCGGGTAGTATGCGAGAGGAAAAGTCAATAGTTTCGTAGTTTAAATAATTAAAAACTACGTTATTATTAATATAAAGTTAAAGATCGTAAGGCTAAAGGTATGTATAAGTGCGGCTATAGTTAGGAAAGGTAGTCGGCAAGATTACATAACCGAAGGCTATATATTATTAGGAGGCGCGGAGTTAGAAGGTCTATTGCACTTGAGCAGGTAAAATCACTATGCAGTGGCTAGAGGCTAAGTAGCTAGTATATATTACTTAGGGGGTAAGGATTAAGGGCCTGATGCGCCTATAGTACTAATACTACGCGGTTATATATACTAAATAGGTGATTTTAAGATAGATATTAGAACATAAAGTAATATACCCTTACTATAGGATTATATAGGATCTATTTAACTACCCCGAAGGCTTTAACTAGAACTAATAGCTCCTTATTATTAAGGATAAATATACTAGTTAGCTATTCGCATTTCTATGCGTTAATAAGACCTATAGTAGCGTTATACTTACTCTATATACCTTTAAGTAATAGGTATCTTAATAAAAGGGACTTTCTATTTATAAGATTGGATAAGATATTAAGAGGTTAGTAATTTCACTTATAGGATATATAGGATATAAGGATTAGACCTATGCGGAAGGAATAGAAGTTAAAATAACCCCTCTATATATAAAGGAACTAAATAGTAGAGGGGAACGGGCTAGTTAGGAAGTTATAACTTAAATAATAAGATACTCGCTATAGCTAGCTTACCTATAGAACTATAGGTTAAAATAGTACTAGTAGTGATAATCCTTTATAATATAAGCCTACTTAAGCGCTATAACTAGCATTTACTACTATAGATCGAAGAGAAGTAGTTCCGCTAGTACTTTCGCTAGTAGTAACCTAATAATAGAGCAGCCCTAACCTATAACCTTTACCCTCACTAAGGATATATATACGCCTATAGCTACTATATATACCCCCTTAAGAGGGAATAAGAGAGAGGAATTAATAAGAGAGACTTTAAGGTAGTGCTATAGGGATATATTAGATACCTAGTAGGATATATTCTAAATACCTATAACTTATATAGGGTCTAGATCCCTATATTATAAATAGTAATTATTATATCGAACGTGATATTTAATAAATAGACTTTCTATATAAAGAATAAGGTAAAAGAGGCTATTCTAGAAGATATTATCTATAAGATAGTAGAAGAGATTAAAAAGCTTATATTATAAGTTAACTTTAAACTTTAGATCCTAGGTATTATAAATAAAGATAAAGCTATATTAATACTTATAACTAAATAGTTACCTATATTAACCCTCGTTCTTATAACTAAGTCTCTAAATAGAAGAATTCTAAAACTCCTAAAAGGGTAGGTAAGTTAGAAGGGGGGGTAGCTATTATCCCCTAATTATATACTAGAGCTAGATAAAAGCCTAGCTCTAATAGATAGAGTAGTAAGTATAGTATATATATTAGAAATAAATTATATATATAAAGCTATTAGGGAAGTTAATTCTAAAGGGGAATAGATTAAGGATTATATTATAATTAAATTACTCCCTACTTTATAATATATTTCTAAAGTAAGTAAGAGTAATAAGAACGAACCTTTAGATAAGAAGCCCTTAAATCTACTAGTATAGCTATACTAGGATAGTAAGGAGAGGGCTAATACTAAATAGAGGTCTAATTAGGTATATAACTAGGAGGATTATAATTAAACTCGTTAAAGCTAATAACTATATAATCTACTACCTAGTAACCTATAACTAGGAATAATAGAGAGCGAATCCCGCTCTAGCTTTTAGTTTTTACTATAGCACTATATAGAGCGGGAGCAGGTATCTAGCTTCTTTAAGACTTTTATACCTAATTAGTAGAAGGCCTTTTTAGAAGCTAGCATAAGGTATTATACGCTCTATAGCTATATTTATATTACTATTTATAGCGCGAAGCCTGCTTATATAACCGTGATAATCTATAAATATCTTATTACTAATAACCTTACTAAGCTACTATACTTATAGAAGGAACTATTAAACCTCCTATAGGCGCTCTAAGCTCGCCTTAAGGAAGTAGCTAAGGTTAAGATAGGCAAATTATAATAGATAGATATATAGCGCGTTATTAATTAAGAAATAATAATAAAGAGACTAATCCCTTTAAAGTAGGTATTTACTTATAAATTTAATAAGGATAATATCCTCGATTAGTATAAAGCAAAGATTTATATTTAAGGTAATTAGTAAGAGAGGTTACCCCTCGAATAGACTTATATAGTAACCCTCGCTATTTAAACCTTTAGGGTAGCGATAGTAATTACTATATAATTTAACCTTAAAGTTAAATAATTTAACGTTATTAACGCGTTCCTAAACGCCTCCTAGGACCTAAATAAAGACCTAATTATTTATAAGTTATTAGATAGCTTTAAGTAGCCTAGAAAGTATATTAAACTACGCTATGCGCTCTATAGGCTAAGGGATACGCTACTAATCTAATATAAAGAGTTCTCTTTAACCCTTTAGTATCTAGGCCTTATACTTATAAGCAAAGACCTATACCTCTTCTAGTAAACTAAGAAGAAGGTTCTTATTATCTTCTATATAGATAACTTCCTTATTCTATTTTATAGGAACTATAAAGAAGTAATATAGAGAGTAATTACTAGTCTAAAGGAGGTATATAAGTTAAAAGAATAAGGCCTACTTATATACTATCTTAGAATTAGAGTTATTTATAACTAGGCTATATAAAAGATATACCTTTCTTATAACTAATATATTAAGCGGGTTATAAAGAAGTTTAATTTACTTAACTTAAGAGCGCTAATAACCCCCTTTCTAAACCTACTACTCCTAAAGAGTAAAATAGTAGTAATATTATTAGAGGTAAAGAGTTTCTAAGAGAAGATTAGCTCTATACTCTATATTACTATTATAATCCGACCTGATATTACTTTTATATATTCCCTACTCTTAAGATTTCTAATAAACCCCGCTTCTTATTACTACGCTACTACTAATTAGGTTATATAATACCTATATTATACCTATTACCTCGCGATATACTTTAGTAACTCAAGGGGTAAGTAGGTATTATTAATTATAAGTAATACTTTATTTATAGATAATAAGGAGATATAGAAGTTATATTAAGGGTATATAATCTTACTCTTTAGAGAATTAATTTAATAGAAAGCTACTTAATAGGCTATAGTTATAATATTAATAATAGAAGTAGAGCTTCTAAGCCTCGAATATATAGCTAAGGAGACTATTACTCTTAAGAGGCTATTTAGGGATATCGCTCTTAAACTTAGCAATATCTAGAAGATTTACTATAATAACTAATAGATAATTCGTCTTATAGTAGGCAATAAGGAACGGACCTTAACTAAGTTATAGCATATTAATATTTAGAATATATAGCTATAATAAGAATACGCTTAAGGATTATTTAATATAATATATATACTAGTAAATAATATACTAGCTAGTAGTCTTATAAAGGTCCTTAATTATAAGAAATTTAAATAATTCTATTCGCTCCTTAATCTAAAAGATATATAGAGAATAATTATAATAAATAACGAAAACTCTAAATAAGTATAAGAAGGCTAGTAGCGCGTAATTCTTAATTAATTTATAGCTTACTAGCTAGGGAGCTTTAAGTCGCTCTTATAGGAGCAAAAGAACACGATCTACCCTAAAGGGCTACCCTAAAATACCAATTTTCTACTACTTAACCTTAGAGGATTTGCTTATACTAATCTATTAGGATATTATATAGGGGTAGTAATAACTTTAGTAAATATACACTAATAAGACTATTAATTATATAGTATATTATAATAGCTATATTACTAGTAGGTAGATAAGGTATAGGTATACCCGCGCTAACTACTAAGGTTCTAAATAGAACTAGGGCGGGAGATAGAGCAACAACGCTATATATACTAGAGCTACCTATTACTATAGAAGCCCTACCTAAACCCTTACTATTATTACCCTTCTTTACTATTATAATCTCCTCCTTCTAGGTAGTAATAGCCTTATAGAGCATAGCTCTCTAATAAGTAAGGGTTTATAAGTTATATTAGAAGATAGTTATAGAAACGAAGTATATATAGAACCTTACTTTTCTAACTACTAGGTTCTTTAAAGTCTTAGCTTTAGTATATTAATAAGCTAAAATAGCAATAGGGGAGCTTATCTATTAATAAGATACCTTACCCTTATAATAGTAGTTATACTTACTTACTATACTAAGCGAGTAACTTCTATCTAATAAGCCTAAGAGCTTACTTATAATATATTAAAAGTAGCGCTTACTAAATAGGGGTACTTACTCTACCTCTATACCTCTACTAGGGGGAGGAGAGCTAGGAGGGGGCTCTAAACTACCCTTACTAGTACCCTCCTCCTTATCTATCTCCTTAGGGATTATAATAATAATAAGGTTAGTAATATTTAATTATATAGTTATAGTAACGAAGGGATTATAACTTACTAGGAGCCCTCTTCTTAAACTACTTAGGAGGGTAACCCCGGGGCCTCTTAAGCTATAAACCCTTACCCTTAGAGCTACTCTCTATAGGTTACTTCTACTTCTTCCTTCTACTTACTATATAATACGTTAGTATACTATATATTAATAATAGGAAGGAATAATATATATATAACCTTACTATTACTCTCTAGGGGAGGAGGGCGCGCCCCTCTACCCCTAGCTTTATGCTTACCTTTAGTAGCGCGCACCTTCTTAAGGGCTATAGCCTAACTAGTCTTCCTTTTAGGAGGTATTTATAAATATATTAGTATATTATAAAAGCTTTAAGGTCGTTGCACGATATAGGTATATATACGCATATATAAGAAGGTTATTATTAGAACTAAAGTTAGGTATATATATAGTTATTATATTATATATAGGGAAGAGTTAAGAAGGTAGGAGGGTAGCTAGGTTATTTTATTTAGAGTTAATATAATAATAGCTACCCTGCTTAAGCTAATAGGAGATAATAGATTCTACTACTATTAGTAAGAGTTAGTAAATAAAGGGTATTATAATAATGATAGTAATAGTTATAAAGGTAGAAAACTATAACTATTTACGCTTTACCTATACCTAATATAAATAACTTTACTTTATTATCTCTTATATAAATAGGCTTATTAATAGGTTATTTATAGATATATTACTTTATATTTAGGTATTTTAAGGGATATTGTATAGTTAGTCGCTTTTCTAGCTACTACTATATCTAGGGGGGTATATCGTAATACCTTTAGTATTACCTATTCCTAGCATAGTATATAACTAACGTTAGCCCCGGAGCGACCTTTTTCTAGCGTCGTTCCTCTAACTATAGTTATAAGTGACTATGTTATAGCTACTTTCGTTATAATAGAATAAGCTCTTTAGTAACTATAAATGTGGCCCTATAGGACGTTTCTCAACATAGCTTTTGCTGGGCCGAGGCGTAGTGCTATGGCACACGAGATGAACGCTTGAGTGCCGCGCGGGTTGTTACGGATGGGTCTGGAAGCCTGATCCACGTATAAGTTGCTGAACGTCTTAAAAAGCTTCCCGCTGCAGTCGTAGAAGCTGTCGATGGCTGTCTGGGTGGTGGCATGGTCACTGAGCGGTGCTTCATACGGAGCATAGAGCGGAAAGACGATGGGGTAGTTGCTGGTAGGTTGGTTGATCTTGAACCTATCTTCGTAGCCACATCCTCGCTCTTTGGACGCGTAGATGGTGCATACGGGCCGCTGTCCGTCACACTAAGAAAGCTGGGGTTTAGCCGGTTCTCACGCGAGCTCAAGCTGGACACACCTATATCTTCTGCTTTTGGCAAGTCTTGGATAAGGCATCGTATCAATGAATGAGCTTCATCTCCGATAACTAACCTTCTTTACCATACCTTGCACGCCTGCCGGATCATGTCCCGACTCGCACGTTTTCTGCTCCCACTGTTAGACTCGGAGCTCTCTGCCGAGCGCTTTGGCACGGGCAACAGCGGCCGAAGCCCAATGGAGGACTCCATCATGAAGACCTCTGGCTTGGATGCCCCAATTACGTTCTTCCAATCAGCGGTGAATGGCAGAGCTCGTCGCGTCCCTCGTTTTCTGCGTCCAGAGATGAGCAATGGCGGAAATAAAATCCGACGAACATCCTGTTGTTGTGGCGGGCCCACGTGGATATGCAGGTCTCACTGTGCGGCCATTCACTGAAAGTGATTATTTGACAGATCCTGTGGCAAGCTACGTAAAGCCATGCCTGAACTGACTCACTGTGTTCAAAATCATGATTCCAACGGGCAGGCTCCGTAATCAGCCCAAAAATTTGGTACACTTGAAGTAATTAAGCTTTCTTTTTGTTTAATTACGTCCCGCTATCGAAGCCTTTGCCCCTGAGGCTCTGTCATCTGTGTCTTTTTCGTTTCTGGCCCTGCATTCAGAGCGCAACCAGGTGCCTGTGTGCCTTCTCCGCCATGGGCTTCACAGATATAGCAAGACGAAGGGTCTTGAACCAGGACTATCTTAAAAAGCGCCTAGTTCTAGGCTCATATGGGAGTCCATACATTCCACTCAGTGAGTGGGCTTCATGTTGTAAACTGAGAAATACACTCGCCATCTATGGAATCAAGAACTAGATTGGTCTAGGCTAAACGTCTGTTCGTGTCTTCGCAGCCTCTTTGTTAATTCCTATCAAATGGGAGACTCGAAAGCTCTTCATCGGGAAAAGATTGTACTTTGGATCATTGAAAAGGCGTTCCAAATCCGAAACCTCTCACTCTTCCAAGTAAAATCTGCAACGGTCGCAGAGAAAAAGCAGGCGCGTTGATGGCTTCATTCACATCCTGGCATTGACCTCTTTTTATGCTGCGGCAACGAGCGAGACAGCATCGAAATTAGGATCGTGTTGAGAAACGTCCTATAGGGCTATATTTATAGTTACTAAAGAGCTTATTCTATTATAACGAGAGTAGCTATAACATAGTCGCTTATAACTATAGTTAGAGGAATAACCCCTAGAAAAAGGTCGCTCTAGAGCTAATATTAGTTATATATTTCGCTAGGAATAAGTAATACTAAAGGTATTATAATATCCCCCCCTAGATATAATAATAGCTAGAAAAGCGCCTAATTATATAATATTCCTTAAAATACCTAAATATAGAATAATATATTTATAAAGAACCTATTAATATACTTATTTATAAAAGAGATAATAAAATAAAGTTATTTATATTTATCATAAGTAAAGTATAAATAGTTATAGTTTTCTATCTTTATAACTATTATTATTATTATTATAATACCCTTTATTTACTAACTCTTATTAATAATAATAGAAACTACTATCTCTTATTAGCCTAGGTAGGGTAGCTATTATTATATTAACTTTAAATAAAATAACCTAGCTACTCTCCTACTTTCTTAACTCTTCCCTATATATAATATAATAACTATATATATATCTAACTTTAGCCCCTAATAAGAACCTTATTATATATATATATATGTACCTATATCGCGTAATAATCCTAAAGCTATTATAGTATATTAATATATTTATAGATACCTCTTAAAAAGAAGACTAGTTACGCTATAGCTCTTAAGAAAGCGCGCGCTACTAAAGGTAAGAATAAAGCTAGGGGTAGAGGGGCGCACCCTCCTCCCCTAGAGAGTAATAATAAGGTTATATATACATTATTCCTTCTTATTATTAATATGTAATATATTAGTATATTATATAATACGTAAAAAGAAGAAATAGAAGTCACTTATAGAGAGTAGCTTTAAAAATAAGGGTTTATAGCTTAAGAAGCCTTAGGGTTATTCTCCTAAGTAGTTAAAGAAAATAGCTCCTAAGAAGTTATAATCCCTTTATTATTATAACTATATATTAGAATATTACTAACCTTATTATTATTATAATCCCTAAGGAGATAAATAGAAAAGAGGGTATTAATAAGAGTAGTTTAAAGCCCCTTCCTAGCCCTCCTCCCCCTAGTAGAGGTATAGAGATAAAGTAAATACCCCTATTTAATAAGCGCTATTTTTAATATATTTTAAATAAGCTCTTAGGCTTATTAGATAGAAAATACTAATATAATATAATAGATAAGTATAACTATTATTATAAGGGTAAGGTACCTTATTAATAAATAAGTACCCCTATTATTATTATAGCTTACTAATATATTAAAGCTAAAACTTTAAAAGATCTAATAATTAGAAAAGTAAGATTCTATATATACTTCGTTTCTATAACTATCTTCTAATATAATTTATAATCCCTTGCTTATTAGAGAGCTATATTCTATAAGGCTATTAATATTTAAAAAGAGGAGATTATAATAGTAAAAAGGGATAATAATAATAAGGTTTTAAATAGGGCTTCTAAGGTAATAGGTAGTTCTAATATATATAGCGTTATTACTCTATCTCCTACCTTAGTTCTATTTAGAACCCTAGTAATTAGTATAGGTATACTTATACCTTATCTACTTACTAGTAATATAGCTACTATAATATATTATTACGAGGGGTTAGACCCGAGCTTATTTAATAAGAGGTCGCTATAATACTATTTATTTAAGCTAAAGAGGAAAAGGGGAAGTTTTCCTCTCTAGTAGAGATTTTACTAGTCTATAGGGAATAATTAGATAAGCCCTAGGTAAGCCCTAGGTAGCTCCTTAAGGTAATAAACCTAGGTAGAAGCCTAGGTAGGCTTAACCTAGGCGTAGCTTATAATACTATCCCCCCTCCTAGCTAGTCCCCCTCTAGGTATAGGCTAGGTTACTATCGTTATCTATTGAGTTCGGAATTACGCCGCAGCCCCTTCGCAAAAAGACTATTATAAATTCACCTAGTTTGCAAGCATAATTCGGGAAATACTATATAAGTATTTTAACCTATACCTTCTACTAGTTAAGGAAAATAATATAAGAACCCTATATATTCCTACTACTTATAAATAAACCCTTATATAAAGTTAGACGCGCGCCGCACCAGGGCTGATTATATCGGAGCCGAACGGGCCACTGAGGCTCTCGTGGCCTGGAGTGAAGTTGAACATCGTGAGGCTGTGGGCACGTATAAGTGCGGCTGTGGTTGGGAGAGGATCACGTGACCGAAGGCTGTGTATTGTCAGGAGGCGCGGAGTTAGAAGGTCTATTGCACTTAAGCAGGTAAAATCACTATGCAGTGGCCAGAGGCCCTATCGTTATCTATAACTAGCCTATATAGGGCTTTATACCTATTTACTATAGTAGTCTCTATAATAGGTTCTATAAGCTCCTAGGTAGGCTCTATGTACCCCTCCTACTTAATTAGGACCTTATACCTCTACCCTCGTTTAACTACCTTTTATCGCGCTATATATATCTCCTCTATATACTACTTAAATCTATTATTATTAGCTATAATTAGTAGTAGCTAGGGGTTTATCCTTATCTATATAAGTAAGGAGTCCTCTAGTACCCTCTAGAGGAGGTCTATATAGAACCTCGAGTAGATATTACTAGGTATATCTAACTTAATAATATATAAGCTTAGGACTTATATTATAATATATTTATAATATAACTATAATAGCTTCTTACTAGGCCTAGGGCTCTTATAGTTAGCTATTAAAAGCTAAACCTTATTACTTACTTAATACTCCTCTATAGATATCCTATATTAGTTCGTATTCTCCTCGCTATATTACTAGGTAGTTATAATTCTCGCTTAGATAAAGTCTACTACCTCCTATAGTCTTATTACTAGGAGAGTAGCTACTATATCCCTAGAAGAGGTCTCCTTTACTATATTATTTATAATAAATATAGGGTTAGTATAGTACCTATATTTTAAGAAGAATAGCAAGAGCTTAGTTATATTACTAACTATATTATAGAGCGCTAGCTAAGTAATATATAGGAGCTACCCCTAGTTATCCTTTACCTAGGTTATAAATACTTATAGGATAGCTTATATCTCCTAGTTCTACCTCTAAATATTATTATTAGTTTATAGGTAGTATATAGTACTTAATAGCCTCTTTATATTAGTAAGGTAATAGAATTTAGCTTAGAAGTAGCTTACTTAATTAGACCCTTAATTACTAATAATACTATATAAGAACCTATAGAACTAGAAGTAGGAGGTAAAGAACTAGTAAGTATAAGCTTCTATCTCTATAATACCTTTCTCCTCTAATATTACTAATTTACCTAGCCTATTTATTATAACCTATAAGTATTAGCTAGTATTATCTTTTATAAGTAATAAGTTTATAATAAAGTCTATTAAGAGGTCTAAGTATAACTAAGTAGGTATTAGTAGGGGCTTTAAGAAGCCCCTCGTAGCTTACCTCTAGATATATATCCCTCTATAAATATTATAGTTCCTTATAAATCTCTATACTATTTATAATTATCCTAGCTAATAGAACTACTAGCTTATTATTTCTAGTATATTATTATAGCCTAAGTAGGTAGTTATACTTAAGTTATAGCTCTATTAAATAATCTTTATATAGAGCTCTCCTAGTAAGTTATTATTATCCTCCTTACTAGGTACCTATAGCCTCCCTCTAAATATTAGCCTCCTCTAACTATTAATATTATACTTACTAATTTAAACCTTAGCTTTTATATCTAATAGGAAGCTCTAAAGCTAGTAAGTAATTATATAATATATAGCTTTATATTTTATATCCTTCTTTATAGTTTCTAGTTATAGTATTTATAGTTTAGGGTTATTATTAAAGATTATAATATCTAGGATATTAGTATAGCCCTTCTAACTTCTCCTTACTAGAGGGCTAGCTATAGGGTCCCTATAGGGATAGGCGTGGTTTAGTATTAGCTATAAGACCCTCTTATACTTCCGCTTATTATCCTATTCTTATAATATATCTTATTCTCTCTAAGAGAGGGTATTAGGGGCTATTACTTCTTTATTAGGGCGGTATTTAATAGTAAAGTTATACTAGGATAGCTCCTCTACTTACTAGCTCTAGTGCTCTATAAGGCTCTACTTCTTTATAAAGTATTTAAGCCCCTAGTAATTAGTTAATACCTTAAAGGTAGTTATATTATATAGCTCTACCCTTTATATATATAAATAAAAATAAACTACTAGGAGCTCCTTATTATAAATAGAGTAGTTATACTCTATAAGCAAGAGCTTCTATAAGTAGAATACTATAGGATACTAGGTACCCTGTAGGTTAACTTATAAGAGTACCCCTCTTAGGATAAATCCTAAATAATTAGTTTTAATAATAATCTTATTTTCTAGATTAAACTAGTAGAGTATTAGCTAAGTATTAAAGAGCTACTTAAGCTATAAGAAGGCTTATTCTTAGTTATCTCCCTATTAGAATATTATATTCTTTTTAATAAGTAGTATAAGTAATTTAATAATATCCCTATACTCTAGTATAAATATATTATAATAATTTATAAACCCTAAGAAGCTCTAGACCCCCTTTAAGGAGGTAAGGAGTAGCTACTTAGTAATTATCTAGAGTTTCTTAGGGTTATAAGAGAGAACCTCTATTATTATTATAATAAACCCTATATACTTAACCCTCTTAACTAAGGACTTATATTTTATAGGGTTAAGGTTTAGCCTTATATCTACTAGCCTCTAGAGGACCTCCTAGACCTTCTTCTCGTAGTTTTCCCTTATTCTATTAGAGTAAATTAATATATTATTTATATAAGTAGTAATAAAGGTATTAAGGAAGTCTTATAAGGTATTATTAATATATTACTAGAACCTAGTAGGGGTATTAATTAGGTTAAATAAGTAAATTACTTACTTAAATAACTTATACTAGGTATAGAATATAATTCTCTCTTAATACTCCTCTATTACCCTTAACTTATAAAAAGCTATTATTATATCTAGCTAAATATATTACTTAGGTATACTTACCTAGTATAATATCTTAGAGATTAGTAAGAGGGAGTAGTAGTTCTTTTTAGTAATTATACTAAGGGCTCTATAGTTAATATAAAAGCAAATTCCTCTACCTATCCTCCTTATAAAGAGTATTAGTATTCTAATAAGTAAGCTACTAGTGTGATAGGCGCAGTGGTGGGGCTACCCACCTTGCGCGTAGTAGGAAAGCTGGGATTATATAAGCCTGCGCGTATATATACGCCCGCGCGCGCGCGCGCCCTTAGAGTGGTTCTTCCCTAATATATATATAATATAATATATAACGTATTACGCTCTTTTTATTAGGGTCCTTCTATTTATATAGCTATAGTTATCCTATCCTATCTTAATAGTACCTAGAGGCGGATCTATTCTTTTTACACGCCCTTAAAAGCATCTTAGAGAGTAGCTATCCTCGTTAATAGATCCTAAAAGAACTAGATACTATAGCAGTTAGGGTAACTATAGCTATATTATTACTCTTTTTATTAAGGCTATATATTTAAGTCTCCCTTGTTTCCCTTCTTTTTTATTATTACTCTTTTTATTAAGGCTATATATTTAAGTCTCCCTTGTTTCCCTTCTTTTTACGATTGCGCGCGCCCGCAATTAGCCGCTTAATTACGCCCTTAATTACGACTATTATTATACCCGTAATTACGCCTAGTTACGCTGCTTTATTACGCCCGTTATTACGCCTTATTAGGCGCCTACTTTCGTACTACTTATAGCGCTACTAATATGCTATTTTAGGCTAATTGCTATAGTTATTATTATGCTCTTTTTGCGCCTGCCGCCGCCTACCGCGCCTACCGCGCCTACTACTACTACTACCTGCTACTACCTACTAAAGCCTGCTGAAGCCTACCCTCCGCAGGGCCTGAAAGATCTAACTATTACGCTTACTACTACCCGCTACTACTGCCGCCACGTAGACCTACCTAATAAAGAAGGTCTGCACCGCACTATACGCTATATTACTACGCACTCGCTATAAAGGGTATAAGTTATAGGGAGGACCTATAGTATAGGGGTATAAGTCTATATGCTATTATAGTTACTATTATAGAGATTATGGGTTTAATTCTGGTTTTTTCTTTTCCTATAGAGCTCTTTTTCTTTTTTTTTTAGCTTCTATATTCCTAGCTTTAGGGAGGATTATAATAGGCGTAGTAGTAGGGCTACCCACCTTGCGCGCAGTAGGAAAGCTGGGATTATATAAGCCTGCGCGTATATATACGCCCGCGCGCGCGCGCGCCCTTAGAGTAGTTCTTCCCTAATACATATATAATATAACACACAACGTATCACGCTCTTTTTGTTAGGGTCCTTCTATTTACGTAGCCACAGTCATCCTATTCCATCTCACTAGCCTTAATAAACCCCTTATCTAAGAGGTCTTATAAGGTCTTTTTTAGTATTAGTAGCTCTTCTCTTAATATATTATAAAAAGGGCCCTAAGGGAGTAGTAGCTCCCTTCTATCTAGTCTTAATATAAAGTTAATCTAGTAGTTTACTTCTAGTTACCTAGGGGGTAATAAGTAAGCTTTATTAGAGTTAAATAAGTTAGGAAACTCCCTTAAGACCTAGCTTAGTAAATAGTATTATTAATCCTCCTTTAGTTTTAAGTTTAAGGGTTTCTTAATATTAGCTAAGCTAATAGCTTATACTAGTACCTCTATAATACCCTCTTAATACTTACCCTATTATCTTACTAGGTATTAGTAGATTATAGAGAATAAGAGTATATTAAGGAACCTTATAGCTCTTATTTCCTTTATAAGGGGCGTTTCTTCTTAATCCTTTAAGTATAGCCTAACTTATCCCCTCCTATAGTATACTTCATAAGCTATAGCGTTATAAATAACTTAGCTTTATTCTATCTAAGGGCGCCCTAAGAGGATATTAGGGTCTAGGCTATTAACTATATATATAAAGATATACTAAGTATAGCTACTTATTTCTAAGTTAAATACTACTATACCTAGTATATTACTTAGTAATAGTCTACTAAGTATATACCTTCTTATAAGTTAATATCTCTTCTTAATATATAAAAAGTAAAATTATTAAGCTAGGGAAAAGTTAATTATTATATTAATATTACTCCTAGTATTTATTAGGGTATAAGCTAGATATCCTCTATTAACTCTAACTTAAATAATAATTAGCTTATTATTAGCTAGTTATTCCTATTTATATTCTTCCTAACCTAATATCTCCTATTTAGTAAGCTCTAAAGCCTAATTTCGCTCTAGAGTTAGTCTTTTCCTAACTCCTTATCTTCTTTTAAGGAGTTAGCTACTACTTAGTAGTTATTTATAACCTTATAATATACTAGTTCTTCTTTTAAGGTTTTTACTTTTATAACCCTAAGTAGCTAGTTCTACTTACTAGGGTAGCGCTAGGTAATATAACCTCTAGCTCTATAAGTATAATAAGTATAGGAGTCCCTCGTGCCCTTCTAAAGCTATTAGTATTATACTAGGGAGGTACTTAAGGAGGACCTAGAGTTTTAATAATTATAGTATCTTATCTCTTTAACTTATAAGATACATTTAGCTTTAGTTATATAGATATCCCCCGTGCGAGGGTTTGCTTGCGAGTAGTAGGAACGTATAGGGTTCCTATATTGTTTTCCTTAACTAGTAGAGGGTATAGGTTAAAATGCCTATATAGTGTTTCCCGAATTATGCCTGCGAACTAGGTGAATTTGTTGTAGTCTTTTTGCGAAGGGGCTGCGGCGTAATTCCGAGCTCAATAGATATCCCCCTTAGTATCCTTAGTAGTAGGTCTCTAATAGGTTACTAGGTAGTTACTAATAACCTTCTAATACTCTACTTTCTATATAATACTCTAGACCTTTAAGAGCTAGCTATTATAATTAGCTAATAAGTTAATAGTAATTAGCTAGTTCCTTAGCTTAGGAGTAAGGGAGGCCTCTAAAAGTAAGATCTAGACTTAATTAAGCTAGTTTATATTACCTATATTAGCTAATATCTATTTAAATCTTAATAAGAAGGTTACTAGGGATTTATTCTCTCTTTACTAGAGGGTTTATAATTAGGCTATAGCTTATAACTAGATATTTAGGTCCTTATATATCTAGTCTAAGTAAGCTATAAAGTCCTTAGGGTTATATTTTCCTCTACTCCCCCTAGCTTTATAAAAAGTAGAAACTACTTACTAGGGTATAATATCTAAGTAGGAGTTAATAAGGTATTATATCTCTATATCTATAATATAGAACGCCTTATTTATAGTAATCTTATATCTTATCTATTATACCTAAGTAGTATATTCCTTTTACTTACTTAAACGTTTTAGGGGTAGGGGTAATAGCTTCTAGTATATTATACTAGGTATTATTAGTACCTTACTAGTAGTACTTATAGGGGTCTATATAGCTATATATTAGCTATTCCCCTGCTTAACCTCTTATAACTATTACTAGATAGACTCTATTACTACTACTAAATTAGCTTCTAATAGCTTATCTTAAGTTTTAGCTATACTACTATTAAGTATTTTACTAATTAGTAGGGAGTAGCGCTCAACCTATTATTATTATTATAGCAATAAGCTTAAATATATAAGGAGTTAGACCTAAGTTTATTTAATAAGAGGTTATTATAATACTATTTATTCAAGCTAAAGAGGAAAAGGGGAAGTTTTCCTCTTTAGTAGAGATTTCGCTAGTTTATAAGGAATAACTAGGTAAGCCCTAGGTAAGCCCTAGGTAGCTCCCTAAGGCGGTGAACCTAGGCAGAAGCCTAGGTAGGCTTAACCCGGGCGTAGCCCGTAATAATTATATAGTTAATAGTCTTATTAGTATATATTTACTAGAGGTATTATTACTCTTATATAATATCTTAATAGATTAATATAAGTAAGTTCTCTAAAGTTAGGTAATAGAAAATTAGCGTTTTAAAGTAGCTCTTTAGGGTAGAATTAAATTCTTTTTATTCCTATAAGAATACTTTTAAGCTCCCTAGCTAATAAGCTATAAGTTAATTAAAAATTAGGCGCTATTAGCTCTCTTATACCTATTTAAAGTATCTTCTATTTATTATAATTATTCTCTATATATCCTTTAGATTAAGGAGCGAATAGAACTATTTAAACCTTTTATAATTAAGAACCTTTTAAGACTATAAGCTAGTATATTATTTATTACTATATATATTATACTAAATAATCCTCTAATATATTCTTATTATAGCTATATGTTACGAATATTAATATATTATAGCTTAGTTAAGATCTATGTCTTTTTACTTACTATAAGATAAATTATCTATTAGTTATTATAATAAATCTTCTAGATATTACTAAGTTTAAGAGCGATATCCCTAAATAGCTTCTAAAGAGTAATTACCTCCTTAGTTATATATTTAAAGCTTAGAGATTCTACTTCTACTATTAATATTATAACTATAGCTTATTAAATAGCTTTCTATTAAATTAGTTCTCTAAAGAGTAAGATTTTATACTCTTAAGATAACTTCTATATCTCCTTATTATTTATAAATAAAGTATTACTTATAATTAGTAATACCTACTTACTCCCTAAGTTATTAAAATGTATTATAAGGTAATAAGTATAATATAGGTATCATATAACCTAGCTAGTAATAACATAGTAATAAGGAGCAGGGTTTATTAGGAATCTTATGAATAAGGAATATATAAAAACGATATTAGGTTAGATTATAATAATAGTATAAAGTATAGAGCTAATCTTCTCTTAGAAACTCTTTACTTCTAATAATATTATGATTATTTTACTCTTTAGGAGTAGTAGGTTTAAAAGGGGGGTTATTAGTACTCTTAAGTTAAGTAAATTAAGCTTCTTTATAACTTACTTAATATATTAATTATAAGAAAAGTATATCTTTTATATAGCTTAGTTATAAATA
Source organism: Colletotrichum ledebouriae (assembly GCA_036785755.1). Classification (NCBI taxonomy): domain Eukaryota; kingdom Fungi; phylum Ascomycota; class Sordariomycetes; order Glomerellales; family Glomerellaceae; genus Colletotrichum; species Colletotrichum ledebouriae. The sequence goes on from JAVHLU010001621.1 coordinate 19,945, forward strand.
ACTCTAATTCTAAGATAATACTTAACTAGGCCTTATTCCTTTAACTTATATACTTCCTTTAAACTAGTAATTACTTTCTATATTACTTCTTTATAATTCCTAAAAAATAAGATAAGGAAGTTATTTATATAGAAGATAATAAGAACTTGCTTATTAATTACTTAGAAGAAGTATAAGTCTTTATTTATAAGGATAAAGCCTAGATACTAAAAGGTTAAGGAGAACTCCTTCTATTAGAGTAGTATTATATCCCTTAGTTTATAGAGCGTATAGTATAATCTAATATACTTTCTAAGCTACCTAAAGCTATCTAGTAACTTATAAATAATTAGGTCTTTATTTAGGTCCTAGGAGGTATTTAGAAATATATTAATACTATTAAATTATTTAACTTTAAGGTTAAATTATATAGTAATTACTATTACTACCTTTAAGGTTTAAATAGCAAGGGTTACTATATAAGTCTATTTAAGGGGTAACTTCTCTTACTAATCGCTTTAAATATAAATCCTTACTTTATACTAATTAAGGATATTATCCTTATTAAATTTATAAGTAAATACTTACTTTAAAAGAATTAGTCTCTTTATTATTATCTCTTGATTAATAACGCACTATATATCTATTTATTATAATTTACCTATTTTAACTTTAGCTACTTCCTTAAAGTAAGTTTAGAGCGCCTATAGGAGGTTTAATAGTTCTTTCTATAAGTAAGGTAGCTTAATAAGGTTATTAGTAGTAAGATATTTATAAATTATTATAGTTATATAAGTAGGCTTTATATTATTAATAGTAGTATAAATATAGCTATAAAGTATATAATACCCTATACTAGCTTCTAAGAAGGCTTTCTACTAATTAGATATAAAAGTCTTAAAGAGGCTAGATACCTACTCCTACTCTATATAATATTATAATAAAAAATAATAACTAGAGCAGGGATTGATCTCTATTATTCCTAGTTATAGGTTACTAGGTAGTAGATTATATAGTTATTAACTTTAATAAGTTTAGGTATAGCTCTCCTAGTTATATATTTAGTTAGACCTCTATTTAATATTAGCTCTCTTCTCACTATCTTAGTATAGCTATGCTAATAGATTTAAGGGTTTCTTATCTAAAGGTTTATTTTTATTATGCTTACTTATTTTGCAAATATCTTATAAAGTAAGGAGTAAATTAACTCTAATATAATCCTTAATCTATTCCCCTTTAGAATTAACTTCTGTAATAGCTTTATATATATAATTTATTTCTAATATATGTACTATACTTATAACTCTATTTATTAAAGCTAGGCTTTTATTTAGCCTAGTATAGGATTAGGGGATCATAGCTACTCCCCCTTCTAGCTTACCAATCCCTTTAGAAGATTTAGGATTCTTCTATTTAAAGTCTTAGTTATAAATATAAGGGTTAATATAAGTAATTATTTAATTATAAATATTAATATAGCGTTATCCTTGTTTATAATACCTAGGATCTAAAGTTTGAAGTTAACTTATAATATAAGTTTTTTAATCTCTTCTACTATCTTATGGATAATACCTTCTAGAATAGTTTTTTTTACTTTATCCTTTATATAGAAAGTCTATTTATTAAATATTACGTTCTATATAATAATAACTATTTATAATACGGGGATCTAAATCTTATATAAATTATAAGTATTTAGAATATATCCTACTAGGTATTTAATATATCCCTATAGTATTATCTTAAAGTCTCTCTTATTAATTCCTCTCTCTTATTCCCTCTTAAGGGGGTATATATAGTAGCTATAGGTATATATATATCCCTAGTAAGGGTAAAGGTTATAAGTTAGAGCTACTCTATTATTAGGCTACTACTAGCAAAAGTACTAGTAGAACTACACCTCTTTAATTTATAGTAGCGCATACTAGTTATACTATTTAAGTAGGCTTATATTATATAATATTATTATAGTTAGTACTATCTTAGCTTCTAGTTATATAAGTAAGCTAGCTATAATAAGTATTTTAATTATTTAACTAATAACTTCCTAAATAGCTTATTCCCCTCTACTATTTAGTTCCTTTATATATAGAGGGGTTATTTTAACCTCTATTCCTTCTATATAAGTCTAATCCTTATATCCTATATATCCTATAAGTAAAATTACTAAACTCTTAATATCTTATCTAATCTTATAAACAGAAAGTCCCTTCTATTAAGATACCTATTACTTAAAGGTATATAGAGTAAGTATAATACTACTATAAGTCTTATTAATATATATAAATATAAAGAGCTAACTAGTATACTTATCCTTAATAATAAGGAGCTACTAGTTCTAGGTAAAGCCTTTAGGGTAGTTAAATAGATCTTATATAATCTTCTAATAAGAATATATTACTTTATCTTCTAATATGTATCTTAGAATTACCTATTTAGTATATATAACTATATAGTATTAATACTATAAGTATGTTAAGCCCTTAATCCTTACCTCCTAAGTAATATATACTAGCTACTTAAGAGCCTCGGGGCTAAGATAGTTACTTTAGAGGTACTAAAGTATTAGATTATCGCTCTAGTCTAGTAGTAGTATAAGAGAGGTATACTTATATATTATAAGTATATAATTTATATTATTAATAATAGTATTAATACTTTAGGGGATCTACTTAGGAATAGAGTATAAGGAATCAGGCTTATATTTAAAGAAGGTAAGGTTTACCTTCCTAATAAGCTTCTTAATTATAATACTATTTCTATAGGTTCTAAAGCGAAGTATATAGTTATACCCTAAATACTAAATACCTATTTTCTAAGGTAGTGCTTTAGAGATAATGTTAATATAAACGTTCTCTATATATCCTATATTATAGAGTATAAAGTCCTCTATATTTATATCTCTTAAGCTATTAAGAGCGTTTTTAATAATTTATATACCTTTTATAATAATTAGATATAAAGCTATTTTAGAATTAACTTATTCTCTATTATAATACCTAATTAAGGAGAGGATAGGTAGGGATTTGTTATTTACTAGGTATATCTTTTTATAGTTATCTAGGATTATAGATTTATATAATATATAAGATCCTAAGTAGGGGGTTATAAAAATGTTTAGGTACTTTTTATATAAGTTAACTTCATTATCTCTAACTTTATTTAAGAGGGTTATATAGAAAGTAATTACTATTATATTAATAAGGTAGCTTAGGGCTATATTAGATTTCTTAGATAAACCCTTATTACCCCCCTTATTATTTTAATAGTTCTTATTCTTATAAGGTATAATATGTAGCTAGCTTTTATAAGTAAGTTTAATATAAAGATTAGTAAAGTATAGGTTATCATTTAACTAGCTATAGATCTAAGCTACTTATATATCTATTACTAATATATAGGGGCCCTTCTAGTAATATCTAGTTAAAATAGCTTCCAAGTAGTTATAATTAATAGTTAGCTATTAATAGCTTAACCTATAGAAGTATTATTTACTATTAAATAAGTTATTAGTTATAGGAACCTTTAATAGGTTAGCTTTATTTATATAGCTTACTAGTATTATAGAGACCCTATACTATATCCTTATAATCTTAAGTAAAGTATATCCTTATATAAGAGATCCTTAAATATATTAATATATTAGCTTATATTAGAAACTAGTATCCCTATTTACTCCTATTTAAGGATATTTATAATCTCTATATTAGCCTAAGTAAATATAAAGCAATAACTTATTACTTAAAGAAAGGTTTTTAAAATAAAAGTATTACTTATTTTAAGAAGCTTAAGCTAAGTAATATAGAGGTAAATACCCCTAAAGTCCTTAATCTAAATATTAGGATTAATACTCTTATTTACTTTCTCTGGGATTTAAATATACCCCTCTTAAATAGTAATAAGGATATTAGCCTCGCTTAGAGCATAATAATATTTAAGATTAATAATAAAGCTATAAAAGGTTATATTTTATTTAATAAGAAGTTCTATATATATAGGTATAATAATATTATAAGTAATAGTCTCTATAATTAGATAGTTAATCTATTTAAACTCTTAATCCTTATAGGTTTACTTAGACTTTAATATAATAAATAAATAATAATACTTCAAGTATTATTCCTATATACTTATAATATTCTTATTAATTATAACTAGGGTAGCTAGAGGCTAAAGAGGTTATAACTTATCTATTATTTATATCTTAGTAATAAACTTAAGAGTAATCCTAGAAATAATATTAGAAGTAGCCTCTTCTAAAGCCTCTTAGTTAAATAGAGTAATATATTAATTATAAGCGCTCTTCTCCTATAGGTATTAGGTATTAATATCCTAGCTTTACTTAATAATATATATATTAAGACTCAGGGTTTTTAATAAGGTTTTACCTAAGTATAAGGATCCCTTAGGGTTATCTAAGTTAATATACTTTTAAGCTCTAGTAGCTTAAGCTTTAGCTTAGATTATGATATATTGAGTAGTATAATCCCTATTCATAATTAGATAATATAATATTATTATAATAATAATAAAAGATATTGTAATTAAGGTTATTTAGAAATAGAGGGTTTAGAATAATAGAAAATAGTATATATTAAGAAGGAAAAAAGAAATAAGAGAGAGGAAGTTTTAATAAATACTTTTAATAATAAAAGCTTATTTTAAGATAATAAATTAGAGGTTTAATTAGAGCTAGGCTTATTGAGTTCGGAATTACGCCGCAGTCCCTTCGCAAAAAGACTGAAATAAATTCACCTAGTTCACAAGCATAATTTAGGAAATACTATATAGGTATTTTAACCTATACCCTCTACTAGTTAAGGAAAATAATATAAGAACCCTATATATTCCTACTACTTATAAGTAAACCCTCTAAATATTACTATATAAAGTTAGACGCGCGCTACACTAGGGCTAATTATATTAGAGCTAAATAGGCTACTAAGGCTCTTATAGCAATACCCTCGCTAAACCTTCTAGTAAGGTGCTATAAAAGCTACTATATAAGATAACTCCCTCACCTAAAAGGTCGACCTTCTAGTAAGGTACTAAAGGTACTATAAACGCTACTATATAAGAGGTAACTCCTTAACTAGAGAGGTCTTTCCTTAGAGGTTCTTATAGCTAGAAGTATAAGAAGCTCTACTACTACGAGCAGGGCCTTATACCTCTCCCCTATCCTTATCCTTATCCCTATAACCTATAATAAATCCTTAATTATATTAGTACCAGACCTTATATATAAAAACGCTAAGCCTATGCGAGGTATACCCTTTAATACTAATAATATATAAAAGCTTACTAGAGAGTTTAATATTAATATAATTAATAAAACCTGCTCCTTCTTTAACTACTCTATTATATATAGAGAGTATATTATTAATATAGCCCTTAAGAGGGCTCTTATTAATACCCCTAGAGGGGATACTTACTATTATATTATAGCTAAGTAAGTAGACTTAGTAATAGAAGCTAGATAGGTTATTATATACCCTATAGAGTAGCCCTTCTTTAAGCAGGTCCTCTATACTATTAAGGTAGAGGTAGCCTAGGCCCCTTAGGGCTTAAATATTAGTAAGTACGGCTTATGCTAACTACTTTAATATAGAGAGAGCGTTACTAATAATAGTATAGCTATAAAGGCGTTAGCTAACCTAATCGAATAAGAGGATAAAGATAGTAACGACTTCTAGCGGATAAAGCGGTAATAGAGGCGGTATTAGCAGCGCGGGTAGTGCGCAAGAGGAAAAGTCGATTGTTTCGTAGTTTAAATAATTAAAAACTACGTTATTATTATTATAAAGTTAAAGATCGTGAGGCTATCTAGTAGGGTATATATAAGTATAGCTATAATTAAGAGAGTTATAATCATATAGCTAAAGGCTATATATTATCAGGAGGCGCGGAGTTAGAAGGTCTGTTGCACTTAAGCAGGTAAAATCACTATGCAGTGGCCAGAGGCCTAGAGCTAGGCTTATAATTATTAAGAAATATCCTATAGAGCTATCTTTATAGTTACTAAAAAGCTTATTCTATTATAATGGGAGTAGCTATAATATAATTACTTATAATTATAATTAGAGGAACAACCTCTAGAAAAAGGTCGCTCTAGAGCTAACGTTAGTTATATGCTACGCTAGGAACAGGCGATGCTAAAGGCATCACGACAGATCGTACTAGTTATCCGGATCGTATACTCCGGAAATATCGACCGGTTGTAGACCGGACTGGGGAATGTCAGGTATTAGTGTACGTATCTGGTGTAGCTGCATCTATCATCCAGGTCCTTCAATCAATACTTCGTCGTTTGTTTCATGGTAGACAATGGACCCTAATGATATAGAGTCTTCGTCACGCCAAATTGTCGAAACATTGCTCGGTGAGATATCGTAGGATTGAGGATCATCACGCCCCCGAGGTTTGCGTACCCGGTGTCAAGGGCCCAGTTGGCTTATCAGAATGTTCAAACTAGGCGCATATTCACTACTAGTCTTGCTGCTTGAGAACCGAGGGCTGTTCTGCTTTGGCTGCAGGTAAGCACCAAATGCTGCAGCGAGGGATGTTGGCAGCAGTCTGTTGGCTGGCCAACCGAGGATTGCTCCAATAAACCGCGCACACCATCGGGAAAAAAAAGGGCCTACGCATCGCAAGGCAAAGTTGACGATTGCTTCCATCCAGTGCTGCTGAGACTGTCTTAAATCTCCTGCTTTCAAGGTCACCTTCGCAAGTAAAGTAGCGGCTTACTCGCCCACTAATAAGCCAAGACGGCGGCGAGAGAATGGACACGCGCGCTACGGTGCTGCCGGCGCGGTCATGTCTACAGCAATTGCACGCAGAGAATGGGGATGAACTGCATCCACCACGATCTGCAATACGGCCTTTAAGTGCTTTGCTCGATATAGAAGACAGAACACAAGTCGACGGAGACACCTACGGATGTTCCGCTAACATTGCTGAAGCTGCTGTGGTTGACAGTTCTCACCACTACCAGAAGCGACCTAGCAAGGGAGGAGTCTTGGGTAGCCACCCGAACGTAAATCATAAACTTCGTATTGAAGAGCACGTATCGATCACAACGACTGCCGTCTGTGGCATCCACCAAACGGAGGTTTGGTCAATCTTTGAATTGTGACATAGAATCCCCTGCTGGTGCTCGATGCCGAGCAGATGAGTCCGCATCTTCTAATGCGAGTGTTGACGAGATGCGAGCAGATAAAGACGCCACAAGGTTGTCCTAACCCAGTCTCAAAAGGGGGAAATCGCTTACTTACTCTGCGTGGAGTTCAATTTGACTTTGAAACGAAACATCTTACCCTTCTGGCATTGAACCTGAAATGGGCCGGTCCTCTTCTGATTGCTCGCCTTGACGCGAGTTAATTAGGACTGGACCCCAGCGTGTCGCGCGCGCGAGACAGGCCGTTTGATGGTCCCAGGGTTGGGAATTAGTCTAGTCTAGTCTAGTCAGGTAGCTAATTAAAACTAGGCTAGTTTAGTCAGGCTATAGACTAAAACTAGCCTAGTTTAGTTAGGCTATAGACTAAAACTAGCCTAGTTTAGTCTAGTCGACTAACTAATGAACTAATTAGTCACTAGTATTTTTTAAAAATATTTTTAATATTAATATATAATATTATATAATTATTATAATAACTATATATAATATAAATCTATTTAAGAGTATATTTAAACTTATTTAAGGGTAC
>JAVHLU010001622.1:0-27622 GCA_036785755.1 Colletotrichum ledebouriae
TATATAATTAAGTAGTATCTTTTAATAAATTTATAAAGCTAATAGATAGTTTAGGGCGTATCTTATTATAACTAATAACTCTTATAACCTCCTCTAGAAGCTTTAGCTACTACTTTTCTACTAACTTACTTATAGTAATTATATAATATATAAAGGTATCCTCGTTAATTAGGATATACTTTAGAATTATCTAACTATTAGTTAATATATAGTTATAGCTTTTATTAATAATACCTATTTTAACCTTAGTACTTATATCTAGGGTGCTAATAAAGTAATAGGGCGATATATAGTAATAGACCTTATTCTAGCTAGCCTCGAGATACTTAATATAGCTAATAATAATATAGTTAATAGCGTTATAAAACTAGTAAGCCCCTATAACTTAGAAAGGTATATACTATAGTAGTTTATCTTATTAAAAGCCTCTATAGCCTCCTCTTACTCTACCTCTTTTAAATCCCTAGTATTACTAGTATTCTCCTTAATAATCCCTATATCTAGCTTATAAGTAAAAGTATTATTATTATTAGTATTAAGTCTATAAATAGTCCTAAGATTATTATTTATAAGGTTTAGTAGCTTCTATAGCGTTTAGATTAAAAGTATTATCTCCTTAGCTAGTAACTCTCTTAATAAGAGTTAAGATATCTATCTTATAATTAGCCCTATTAATATTTAGGGTTCTAAAGTTCTCTATAAGAGAGTTAATAATTAAGCTAGTAGTCTAGGCTATAGAGGGTTCCTTAGCTTTAGCCCTCTACCTTATTAGAATTATCTTTATAGGGACTTAAAGCGTTATTATTAGTTTAGGCTTAATAAAGCTAGATAACTATTAAAGTTCCTAGCGAGTAGTAGACTATTTAATTAGGGTATCTTTTACTATAACTTACTACTTTAAAATAACCTTAGTAAGCTAATAGCTAAGACTTTAAGCTATAGCTCTTATAGCCCTCTCTAAAAAATAGCAATAAGTAATGCGAACGATCTTAGTATTAGTAAGTTCTAAGTCTCTACGCTAGATAGCTCTCTATTAAAGCTATTAAATAGTAGTAATTAATACTATAACCTAGGAAGGGTTATTATCCTTAATATAAGATCCTATAACTAGGTTCTAAAGGTCCTTATTAGGATCTTAATAAGACTTTAGGTCTATAAATCCGAACTAGTATAGAAGTCTCTCCTTAGCTTCCTTCTAGGTCTTAGCTTTATTAATATAAGATTTTACTATATCTTAATAGTTACTAGAGCTATATATATAGACCTCGTTCTTTATATCTTTATTAGTCTTATAATAAAGCTTTAAAAAGCTCTTATAGTTAGTAATAAAGTTAGAGATATTAGTACTAATAGACTTAGGCGCTCTAGTTAAATAAGGAGCTATTACTATAATAATAGGATATCTTATAAGGAGATTAATAAGGGCTATAATATCCTAATTAGTATAACTTCCTTTAAGGGAATATAGAGTACTTAAGGGCGTTACTCCTATCCTAGAAGTAGGATTTATAGACCTATTTATATTATTATTAGAGGCTAGCTACCCTATAGTATAAGGTTATATCTCGCTAAACGAAGCTCTTATAAATCTCTCTTTAGGCTAGTTCCCCTTATTAGAAGAGGATCTAGTATCTAAGTTATCTAAGGAAGAAGAAAATATAATACTTATAGGTCTATAAATATTAAAGTTAATATTATATAGTTAAAGTAATAGAGTATTATAGTTAATAAAGTAAAGTTATTATTATAATATCTTCTAAATAGAAAGATAAAGTAAGTAGGTATAATTTTCTTTAAATAAAATAAAAAAGGAAATAGTATAAACTAAATAACTAAATAAATATAAGAAAGGTCTAGTAACCTCGATCTTATTACTCTAAGTTATTATAAATCTACTTTAAGTTTTATTACTTGATATAGAAGGGTCTTCCTAATAACGCTCTTATCTTAGAAGAATTCGTAGCTTCTCTATATTAATATCTCTCTAAAATTAGCACGTTACTCTTAATACTTAGGGCTATAATAATAAGGGGTTTATTAGTCTCTAGTTACTAATCTAGTTAATCTCGCTATACTTATTAGCTTAGTAAGACTACTAATCTCTATATTAGTATTATATATAGCTATCTTAGCTATCTTAGCTATATTACCTATAACTCGCTAGTTAAATAATAGTAGTTATAATAATATATATAAGGGTAAGGAAAGGAATATACTCGCTAGAACCTACTAATAGCATAAAAAAAAGAGAAAGGGAGGACCTTAAGGTCTATATCGTTCCTACCTTAATTCTATAAGAAAGCATAGCTATTATTATTCCCTTAGAACTAAGGTAGGTTTACGAATATCTCCCTCTCTTTAAACTATATTTGTATTATTATTTATATCGTTATTATTCGTTACTTATAAATTTCTTAAGTTATTATTATATTCAAAGTAGATTAATTATATATATATATATATATTAATAGCGGGGACGTATAGATATAATAAAGGTACTTAACCCTCTAAGAAGCCTATAAAAGCTATTAAAAAGAGTAAAAGAATCCGCCTCTAGGTATTATTAGAAAGGGCTAGAACTAATAGGAACTAGAAGGATAATAAATAATATAGCTCTACTTATAAATAAGTAAGGATATTAAGAGTAGGCTTAAAACATATATAGAATAATTCGTAGATCTAATTAAAAGAGATTATCTAAATTAGGCGTAGATTTACTAAGAAAATACTAAAAAACGAGGTATAGGGTTATTAAGGTACTAATTATAATAATATCTATACTATCTTCCCTATCTACTACGCTCCTCTCTTCTACGCTCTACTCTATAGTCTTCTTATAATAGGTCCGTGCGCTAAGGGAGTTTTCTAAAAGTTACGTAGCTAAGTCTATCTTATCCTATCCTACTAACTAAGAACCTATTAGGGTTAGATAATAGTTTTATAATATCTCTTAGCCTAGCTAGTAGTTAAGGGCGTTAATCGCTTTAGTTATTATTATTACTATAACTAGGGCTATATCCTCTACTATTTTAGCCCTCGGGGTTATTATTATTACCTCTATTACTAGGATCTCTAGGTAATATAAGTAGTAGTAGTAGTAGAGGAGCGTCCTCTATATATTTAATATCCTAATTATATCTTTTGCTTTTATTAAGGTTTAATAGTCTAGCTTCTAGTTCCTAGGCGCTTATTTTACTATATTACTTACCCTAGCTATAAGCGCTAGGGTAACTTTATAAGTCGCTTAGCTTAGATATAAGAGGGCTATTAAATCCTTTACCTTAGGTTAGGAATAAAGCGCTTAATATATCTTTATTTTCTTTAAATAATATATAGAATATATTTAGGCTTAGCTCTAGTATTAATATAATAGTTATATGTTTTAATATAAGTTTAAGAGGTAGGATTCATAAATTATTTATAAAACTTTATTTAAACTTATAATATTCCTCTAGGGTTAATAGGAGTGCTAAGAAAGCTTTAAGGATTATTATCATATTAAATTTAGATATAGGTTTTAGGACTTCTAGGTTATTTATAGCTTTAGCTCTTAAGGTCTTATAGCCTCCCTTCTCTTTAGCCTTTTTAAAAGGGAGTATTAGGTCTAGCGTCTAGCCCTATTTAATCTCTATCTTAATATATTAATTATAATAAGGGAGGTTAAGGCGATATTATTATTTAATAATAATAGTAAATAGTTATAAGTTAGTTATCTATACCTATAGGACCTTATTTTAAATATATTAAGTAGTCTTATATATTTCTCTATATAATAATAGCTTTTAAATATATCTATAGTAGTTTATTAAATATTATTTAAAGTTATTATAAGTAATAGCTATAATACTTACTTTTATAGCTAACCTAAAGAGGGTATACTTATTTTAAGTAAGTAGCGTATAGAACTTTTGAAGGTATTACTTAAGCGCTATTATAAAGTTTATAATAATTAAATAATTAATAAGTTCTAGGAGGTTAAACTTAAGACCTTCTTTAACCTTATAATTAAAAAGTAGCTTATAGGGTATTATTATTAGAGAGGTTTATTATCTCTTTAAGATATTCCTTATTTAAAGAAATCTTTAAGGTTTAATATCTCTTAAGAACGTTTCTTAGTTAAGGGAAATAATAAAAAGTTAATATCTCTTATTAATATTTCTTAGTTAAGGGAAAGGGGGAGTTTAGAGGCTTTTAATAATCTATAATACCTATAGGTATTAACTACTAAGATATTACTTTATATAAACTTAATAGAGTTAGCTATTTATATCATTAAGTACCTTCTTTAATTATAAGGGATATCCTTAGTTATAAGGGGATATAGCTAATTATTAAGGTTATGCTACTAATTAATATAATTTATATAATAAGCGAAAAGTATAAGTAAAAAATCTATAAGTTTTAAAGGTTTTTTCCTTAAAGGCGATAAGCCCTTTTATAAGGGTTTATCGTATTTAGATACGTTTATCGCGTTTAAGTATGTTTAACGCGCTAAACGCGTTGGGCGCCCTTGGGCGGGATGACCGCGCTGAGCGCGTTCGGTATTAGTAATAAATATAAGACTACTAGTATTATATTAATATCATACCTTATAGAGAAATAAAACTAAGCTATTACACAAAGTAATTATATAAGTATATTCATAAGCCTCTTTATAGTTTAATATTACTACTTATAAAGTTCTTTATACTTCAAACTTGAAAGAATAGTAGTATATTTTAAGCTTTATATATATCTATATATACGTATTAGGAGCCCTATGTAAGTACGCGTGTATGTTTATTTATAAGCCGTGTGAACCTAATAATAATATCCTAAGCCATTACTTAACTGCTCTTCCCCTGCCGCAGTAGTCTGTGATAGATGTTTATTTGTGATATTTTTTATGGAAAACCTCTTTGTGGTAGTAAAAGATAGCGCAGGGCGATGTCAAGAGGTATTAAGAAACGTCCTATAGGGCCACATTTATAGTTACTAAAGAGCTTAATCTATTATAACGAGAGTAGCTATAACGTAGTTGCTTATAACCACGCTTAGAGGAACGACCCCGGAATAAGGTTACTCCGGAGCTAATATTAGTTATATACTGCGCTAGGAATAGGTAATACTAAAGGTATTATAATATACCCCCCTAGACGTAGCTATAGCTAGAAAAGCGCCTAACTGCGCGGTATCCCTTAAAATACTTAAATATAAAGTAGTATATTAATAAATAACCTATTAATAAGCCTATTAATAAAAGAGATAATAAAGTAAAGTTATTTATATTAGGTATAGGCGAAGCGTAAATAGTCGTAGTTTTCTACCTTTATAACTATTACTATTATTATTATAATACCCTTTATTTACTAACTCTTACTAATAGTAGTAGAATCTATCGTCTCTTATTAGCTTAAGTAAGGCGGCTATTATTATATTAATTCTAAATAAAATAACCTAGCCGCCCTCCTACTTTCTTAACTCTTCCCTATATATAATATAATAACTATATATATACCTAACTTTAGTCCTAATAATAACCTTATTACGCGCGCGCGTATATACTTATAACGTATAATAATCTTAAAGCTATTATAATATATTAATATATTTATAAATACTTCTTAAAAAGAAGATCGGTCGGGCTATAGCCCTTAAGAAAGCGCGCGCTACTAAAAGCAAGAGTAAAGCTAGGAGTAAAGGGGCGCGCCCTCCTCTCTTAGAGAGTAATAATAAGGTTATATATATATTATTCCTTCTTATTATTAATATATAGTATATTAATATATTATATAGCGAGTAGAAAGAAGTAGAAGTAACCTATAGGGGGTAGCTCTAAGGGTAAGGGTTTATAGCTTAAGAGGCCCTAGGGTTACTCCCCTAAGTAGTCTAAGAGGATAGCTCCTAGTAAGTTATAATCCCTTTATTATTATAACTATATATTAGAATATTACTAACCTCGTTATTATTATAATCCCTAAGGAGATAGATAAGGAAGAGGGTATTAATAAGGGTAGTTTAAAGCCCCCTCCTAGCTCTCCTCCCCCTAGTAGAGGTATAGAGGTAGAGTAAGTACCCCTATTTAATAAGTAATACTTTTAGTATATTTTAAGCGAGCTCTTAAGCTTATTAAATAGAAGGTACTCGCTTAGTATAGTAAGTAAGTATAATTACTATTATAAGGGTAAGGTATCTTATTAATAGATAAGCACCCCTATTACTATTATAGCCTACTAATATACTAAAGCTAAGACTTTAGATAACCTAGTAGTTAGAAAGGTAAGGTTCTATATACGCTTCGTTTCTATAACTATTTTCTAATATAATATATAGACCCTTACTCGTTAGAGAGCTACGCTCTATAAGGCTATTACTACCTAGAAAGAGGAGATCGAAGTAATAAAAAAGGGTAGTAATAGTAAGGGTTCGGGTAGGGCTTTTATAGTAATAAGTAGTTCTAGTATATATAGTATTATTACTCTATCTCCCGCCCTAGTTCTATTTAGAACCCTAGCGGTTAGCGCGGGTATACCTATACCTTATCCGCCTTCTAGTAATATAGCTACTATAGTACGCTATATAGTTAATAGTCTTATTAGTATATATTTACTAGAGGTATTATTATTTTTATATAATATCCTAATAGATTAGTACGAGCAAATCCTCTAAGGTTAAGTAGTAGAAAATTAGCGTTTTAGGGTAGCCCTTTAGAGTATATTATATTCTTTTACTCCTATAGGAGTAACTTTAGGCTCTCTAGCTAGTAGGCTATAAATTAATTAAATATTAGGTACTACTAGCCCTCCTATACTTATCTAGAGCGTCCCTCGTTTATTATAATTATTCTTTATATATCCTTTAGATTAAGGAGCGAATAGAACTTTTTAAATTTCTTATAGTTAAGAACTTTTATAAGACTATTAGCTAGTATATTATTTATTAGTATATATACTATACTAAACGATCCTCTAGCATATTCCTATTATAGCTATATATTCTAAATATTAATATACTATAGCTTAGTTAAGATCTATTCCTTTTTACCTACTATAAGACGAATTATCTATTAGTTATTATAGTAAATCTTCTAGATATCGCTAAGTTTAAGAGCGATATCTCTAAATAGCTTCTAAAGAGTAATAGTCTCCTTTTAGCTATATATTTAAGGCTTAGAAGCTCTGCTTCTATTATTAATATTATAACTATAGCCTATTAAGTAGCCTTCTATTAAATTAGTCCTCTAAAGAGCGAGATTATATACCTTTAAGATAACTTCTATATCTCCTTATTATTTATAAACGAAGCGTTACTTATAATTAGTAGTACCTATCTACCCCCTAAGTTACTAAAGCGTATTATAAGGTAATAAGTATAATATAAGTACTATATAACCTAGTTAATAGTAATATAGTAATACGGAGCGGGATTTATTAGGAATCTTAAGAGTAAAGAATATATAAAAGCGACGTCGGGTTAGATTATAATAATAGTATAGAGTATAAAGCTAATCTTCTCTTAGAAACTCTTTACTTCTAATAGTATTATTACTATTTTACTCTTTAGGAGTAGTAAGTTTAGAAGGGGAGTTACTAGCGCTCTTAAGTTAAGTAAATCGAACTTCTTTATAACCTGCTCGATATATTAGTTATAGGAAAGGTATATCTTTTATATAGCTTAGTTATAAATAACTCTAATTCTAAGATAGTACTTAACTAGGCCTTATTCTTTTAACTTATATGCTTCCTTTAGGCTAGTAATTACCTTTTATATTACTTCTTTATAGTTCCTATAAAATAGGATAAGGAAGTTATCTATATAAAAAATAACGAGGACCCTCTTCTTAGTTAATTAGAAGAGATATAGGTCTTTACTTATAGGTATAAGGCCTAAATACTAAAGGGTTAAGGAGAACTCCTTATACTAGAGTAGTAGCGCGTCCCTTAGCCTATAGAGCGCGCAGCGTAGTTTAATATACTTCCTAGGCTACTTAAAGCTATCTAGTAACTTATAAATAATTAAGTCTTTATTCAGATCTTAAGAGGCGTTTAGGAATATATTAATAATATTAAATTATTTAACTTCGAGGTCGAATTATATAGTAATTACTATTACTACCCTAAAGGTATAAGTAGCGAGGGTTACTATATAAGTCTATTTAAGGGGCGACTTCTCTTACTAATTACCTTAAATATAGATCCTTGCTTTATACTAGTTAAGGATATTATCCTTATTAAATTTATAAGTAAATACTTACTTTAAAGGGATTAGTCTCTTTATTATTATCTCTTAATTAATAACGCGCTATATATCTATCTGCTATAATTTACCTATCTTAACCTTAGCTACTTCTTTAAAGAGAGTTTAGAGCGCTTATAGGAGGTTTAAAAGTTCTTTCTATAAGCAGGGTAGCTTAATAAGGTCGTTAGTAGTAAGATATTCGCAGATTATTATAGTTATATAAGCGGGTTTTACGCTATAGATAGCAGTATAAACGTAGCTATAGAGCGTATAATACCTTATATAAGCTTTTAAAAAGGCTTTTTACTAATTAGGTATAAAAGTCTTAAAGAAGCTAGATACCCGCTCCTATTCTATATAGTATTAGAATAAAAACTAGTAACTAGAGCGGGATTTGCTTTCTACTATTCCTAGTTATAAGTTACTAGGTAGTAGATTATATAGTTATTAGCTTTAATAAGTTTAGCTATAGCCCTCCTAGTTATATACCTAGTTAGACCTCTATTTAGTATTATCCCTCTCCTCTCTATCCTAGTATAGCTATACTAGCGGATTTAAGGGCTTACTATCTAAAGGTTTATTCTTATTACTCTTACCTACTTTAGAAATATATTATAAAGCAGGGAGTAGTTTAATTATAATATAATCCTTAATCTATTCCCCTTTAGAATTAACTTCCCTAATAGTATTATATATATAGTTTATTTCTAGTATATATATTACGCTTACTACTCTATCTATTAGAGCTAGGCTTTTATCTAGCTCTAGTATAAGATCGGGGGATAATAGCTACCCCCCCCTTCTAACCTACCTATCTCTTTAGAAGTTTTAGGATTCTTCTACTTAGAGACTTAGTTATAGGAATAAGGGTTAATATAGGTAACTATTTAGTTATAAGTATTAATATAGCTTTATCCTTATCTATAACGCCTATAATCTAAAGTTTAAAGTTAACTTATAATATAGGCTCTTTAATCTCTTCTACTATCTCGCGGATAATATCTTCTAGGATAGCCTCTTTTATCTTATCTTTTATATAGAAAGTCTATTTATTAAACGTTATATTCTATATAATAATAACTATTTATAATATAGGGATCTAGACCCTATATAGGTTATAGGTATTTAGAATATATCCTACTAGGTATCTAATATATCCCCGCGGTATTACCTTAAAGTCTCTCTTATTAATTCCTCTCTCTTATTCCCTCTTAAGGGGGTATATATAATAGCTATAGGTATATATATATCCCTAGTAAGGGCGAAGGTCGCGGGTTAGGGCTGCTCTATTATTAGGTTACTACTAGCGAAAGTACTAGTAGAACTATTCCTCTTCGATCTATAGTAGTAAACGCTAGTTATAGCGTTTAAGTAAGCTTATATTATAAAGCGTTATTACTACTAGTATTATCTTAGCCTATAGTTTTATAAGTAAGCTAGCTATAGTAAGTATCTTAATTATTCGAGTTATAACTTCTTAACTAGCCTATTCCCCTCTACTATTTAGTTCCTTTATATATAGAGGGGTCGTTTTAACCTCTATTCCTTCCGCATAGGTCTACTTCTTATATCCTATATAGCTTATAAGTAAAATTACTAACCTCTTAACGTCTTATCTAATCTTATAAATAGAAAGTCCCTTCTATTAATATACCTATCGCTTAAAGGTATATAGAGCGAGTATAACGCTACTATAGGTCTTATTAATATATAGAAATATAGAGAGTTAACTAGTATACTTATCCTTAATGATAAGGAGCTATTAGTTCTAGTTAAAGCCTTTGGGGTAGTTAAAGAGATCCTATGCGATTCTATAGTAAGGGTATATTACTTTATCTTCTAATATTTATCTTAAAATTACCTATTTAGTATATATAACTATATAGTATTAGTATTATAAGCGCGTTAGGCTTTTAATCCTTACCCCCTAAGTAGTATATACTAGCTACTCTAGAGCCTCGGGGCTAAGGTACTTACTTCTAAGGTACTAAAGTATTATATTATTACTCCGGTCTAGTAGTAGTATAAAAGAGGTATACTTATATATTATAAGCATATAGTTTATATTATTAATAATAGTATTAATACTTTAGGGAATCCGCTTAGGAATAGAGTATAAGGAACGAGGCTTATATTTAAGAAAGGCGAGGTTTGCCTTCCTAATAAGTTTCTTAACTATAACGCTATTCTTATAGGTTCTAAAGCAAAGTATATAGTTATACCCTGAATACTAAATACCTATTTTCTAAAGTAGCGCTTTAGAGATAATATTAATATAAAAGTTCTCTATATATCCTATATTATAGAGTATAAGGTCCTCTATATTCGCGCTTTTTAAGCTATTAAAAGTATTCTTAATAATCTATATACCTTTTATAATAATTAAGTATAAAGCTATTTTAGAATTAACCTATTCTCTTTTATAATACTTAATTAAGGAGGGGATAAGTAGGGACTTATTATTTATAAGGTACGTTCCTCTATAGTTATCTAGGACTATAAACTTATATAATATATAGGGCCCTAAGTAAGGGGTTATAAAGATACTTAGGTACTCTCTATCTAAGTTAACTATATTATCCATAACCTTATTTAAGAGGGCTATATAAAAAGCGACTACTATTATATTAATAGAGTAGCTTAGGGCTATATTAGATTTCTTAGATAAACCCTTATTACCCCCCTTATTATTTTAGCGGTTTTTACCCTTATAGGGTATAGTATATAGCTAGCCCTTATAGGTAAGTTCCCTATATAGATTAGCGAAGCGTAGGTTATTATTTAACTAGTTATAGATCTAAGCTACTTATATATCTATTACTAATATATAGGGGCCCTTCTAGTAATATCTAGTTAAAGTAGCTTCTAAGTAGTTATAATTAATACTTAGCTATTAATAGCTTAACTTATATAAGTACTATTTACTACTAGATATACTACTAGTTATAGGAATACTTAATAAGTTAGCCTTATCTATATAGCTAGCTAGTATTATAAAAACCCCTATACTTTATCCTTATAACCTTAAGTAGAGTATATCTTTATATAAGAAGTCCTTAAATATATTAGTATATTAGCTTATATTAGAGACTAGTATCCCTACTCGCTCCTATTTTAAAATATTTATAATTTCTATATTAGCTTAAGTAAATATAAAGTAATAACTTACTACTTAAAGAAAAGTTTTTAAAATAAGGGTACTACTTACTTTAGGAAGCTTAAGCTAGGTAGTATAGAGGTAAACGCCCCTAAAGTCCTTAATCTAGGCGTTAGGATTAATACTCCTATTCGCTTTTTCTAGGACTTAGATATACTCTTTTTAAATAGTAATAAGGGTACTAGCCTCGCTTAGAGTATAATAATATTTAAGATTAATAATAAAGCTATATAGGGTTATATCCCCTTTAGCGAGAAGTTCTATATATATAGGTATAATAATATTATAAGTAATAGTCTCTATAACTAGATAGTTAATCTATTTAAACTCCTAGTCCTCGTAGGTTTACTTAGATTCTTATATAATAAGCGAATAAAAGTGCTCTAGGTATTATTCCTATATACCCCTAGTATTTTTATTAATTATAACTAGGGTAGTTAGAGGCTAAAGGGGGTGCGATTTATTTATCTATATCCTAGTAATAAACTTAGGAGTAGTCCTAGAAGTGGTATTAGAAGTAGCTTCTTCTAGAGCTTCTTAGTTAAATAGAGCGATATATTAATTATAAGCGCTCTTCTCTTATAAATATTAGGTATTAGTATCCTAGTTTTATTTAGTAATATATAAGTTAAGAGTTAGAGTTTCTAACGAAGTCTTACCTAGGTATAAAGGTCCCTTAGGGTTATTTAGGTTAATATACTTCTAGACTTTAGTAGCTTAGGCTTTAGCTTAGATTATAATATACTAAGTAGTAAAGTCCTTATATATAGTTAGCTAGTATAATACTATAATAGCTATAATAGAAGATATTATAATTAAGGTTATTTAGAAATAGAGGGTTTATAATAATAGAGGGTAATATATAATAAGGAGGAAAGAAGGAATAAGAGAGAGGAAGTTTTAATAAGTACTTTTAGTAGTAAAGGCTTATTTTAAAATAGTAATTAGGGGTCTAGTTAGAGCTAGGCTTATAACTATTAAGAAACGTCCTATAGGGCTATATTTATAATTACTAAAGAGCTTAATTTATTATAATAAGAGTAGCTATAATATAGTTGCTTATAACTACGCTCAGAGGAACGACCCCGGAATCAGGTTGCTCTAGAGCTGACGTTAGTTATATGCCGCGCTAGGAACGGGCGATGCTAAAGGCATCACGATAAGAGGAAAATCATGTAGTTGTAGCTGGTGTATTGTTTTCAAACGTATTGCTGCCTGTCTTGGAGCTGTAATAGTCAAGGCAGATGTTTAAAGTGTTCTCTGTAGAATAACTCATGGAAGAATCGATATGTAAAACCCAGTGTTTTTGCCTGCCGCTCGACGCGTGCTCCAATACGCGCGATAAAAGCACTTTTTTTCTCGATTTTCTTCAGATTCTGTTCTTCCGCTCTTCTTGCCTCGACCTGCCCTCGGCATCTTATATCGGCATCATAGCCTTTACTCTTTCCTGCGGCTTTGACATCTGGTTGATGACGCCTATTTCACTTATTGCGATTGTATTCGACGCTACCTTATAAAATCCGCCGTCTTATCTTCTCGTTCTCATCACAACACCGTCGACGGTCAACTCCTGTCAGCAATGGAGCCCAACCAGACCTACGATCTCTTTCACCAGGACGGTCACGATCTCAACCCGGAGTACAATTACCCGAGCGTCTGCGATAGACGTCGCGGCACGAGAATCAGCAAGGATGTCAACCTGCAGAAAGCTCCCAAATTTGCCTACTGGGTTTCGGAAGACCATTGGGTCAACATCGCTCGCCAACACTACCCCAACACAATGCCCACCACGGGTCTTGTTCTGAACCGTGATTCTTCCTGGCCTCTCGTGTCAGAGATTGACACTGTGGGGACGTATACGAAACACATCGCCACTCCCGTTCACACTTATATGACCGAGACGAATACAATCGAGTCCTCAATTCATCAGTTCACCGCCGAGCACTCCATGACTCTGACAGGCGTTCAGAAAATGAACTCCGGAGAGGCGCAAAAGAAGAAGTACGTCGTGGTTCGGCCAGACGGGGTTTACTGGATCACTTACACGGATGATCCTTCTTCAGCCGATCCCCCCACTACCTACGATCCCGGAAACCTAGACCCTAACGCTCTGCCTCCCAACGTGAAGTTCTTCCCCCATATGAAAGGGGGAATGCCTTCGCCCCAATGTCAGCCATATGCCGTCTTTGAAGGGAAGCGTGTTGGTATTTTGACCTCATGCGGCGCCGACCTGAGGGATGTTGCCATGAAAGGCATGCCGGCCACAAACAGGAACAAGAGGCGCGCTCACGAGAGAAGCTTGAAGCAGATCGTCAAGTCTTTTTTTCAGCGAAGGACACAGCAACTTCTAAAGCAGCCTTTAGCTGGCACCATCTTCGCTCTGTCCTCAACCAACGTGACTTCAACACGCGTAACCTCCAGCTCCCAGATGTCCTTGGCCGTAGTATTGGCGTCGAGGCCTGGCAACTCTGGGAATCTGAACAGTGCCATCGTTTTGTAGTCATACATGACAACGCAATCGACTCCAAACGCCTTAGCATAAGCTCTCGCTGGATTCCTATACATGGCGAGGGAGAACAAGCGGCCCCGTCCCACCGCGGGAGAGGAGAGCTCGGGATCTACAGGCGATGAGTCCCAAGAGGGCTCAGCAGCTAGTGAAGAATCGGAACCGGAGGGCGAGGATAAGGAGGAGGAGCAGGAAGAGAAAGAGGGCCCTGTGGCTGAGCAAGAGAGGGCCAGGCCCCAAAAACGGCTAAGAGATTGAGATAGCCACATATGTAAGAACCTCCTTGAATCGAGTGCTTGATGACACCACCATGAACTATACTCTCTAGATAGCCAGACCTGGAAGTCACTTGTGATGCACGTATGACCAGATGAGTATTATTATTTGAACCAAAAGCTATAGCAGGCGATGAAATGCAATGGACAGCTGGAAACAGTAGCCACATATTCAATTCCTGAACGTAGTACTTCGTCACGAAGAGCAGTGCTCGCTCGTAGTCTCGTGTTCCAGCTGGTAGATAGACCATGGCTTAAGTTTTATCTATTTTGGGTTTATCCTAAGCTACATAGACATGTAGGCTGTGGAATTTGAGAATATGCTTCTATTCTTGTGAATACAATCACCACCAGAAAAAATTGCATCTAATACCAATCGGACAGCCGTGGAGCTTCTTACAAACCGTGGACTACTCGGTCTCCATCACCCGCCAAGCCGAACCAGCAAAGTTCATCTCAACCTGTCTTCACCTCCGTATACAAACCGAAACTCAGTGACGCTTAGCCTTACGCTTGCAGCCAGCCTTGGAGCCCGCAGAAGTGGAAGGGGTGGCGGAGACGGCGGCGGAAGAGGCGGAGCTGGCGGGAGGAACGCCGCTGGGGAAAGTGCCGTTGGGAGGGCCTCCAGCTCGGCCAGGACCACCGGAGTTTCCGGAGGAAGTGTCGACGCCGCCGCCGGCGTAGTAGTGGGCTGGCGGAGCTGGAGCAATCGGCGGTGGTGTTGATGCGGACGGTGATCCAGGCCAGGACGCCCTCCCGAGATCAGGGACTGGGCGAAGAAGAGCCGGCCGACGTGGTTCGTGGTCCTGTCGACGTAGGTGTCGTTGTCGAGCACAGTCGCGCCGGAGAACACGTGTCGAACTGGACGACGCCGTCATTGTCGGTTTGCTGCACGCCGCGACCGAACATAGCGTCCAAGAGACTCTAAGTCGCCCTGGCTGGTGGCAGACACACCCAAGTACACACCGGTGGCGTTGCAATGCCAGGCGTCGATAAGGATCTCGGGGACGCCGGCGCAGGTGGCGACGTCGAGGAGCTGCATATCCAGATGGAGAGGCACGCCCGGCTGACCGTCGGTCGTCTCGCTCCGGATGAGCTCGCCGGTTGCTCGCCGCAACAGATCTGCGCAGAGCCATCTCGCCCTTGTGGACCTGCGGGTCGTGCTCCTCGCCGGGATGAGCGACAAGGCCGGACAAGAGGAGAGGCGCCGCCACCGCGATGCGAGATACGGTACCCATGATGACCAGATGTGTAGCGAGGGGTGACTGAAGAGTTTGAAAAGAACGGCCCAGCAAATCAAGTGATGTCGAAATCTCAGATAGGAGGTGCTTGGTGAGAAACCAATAAGAAACAAAGGATGACTGATGATGATGAGAAGTACACCAGCTCACCGAGGGAAGAAAGACATCGCCAGTTCTGTATGCCTCCGGATTAAAAACATCGAGATCACAGGGCAAAGACGATCCCCGCGAATGGCTCATCAGTAATGAAAATGACGAAGCTTCAGCTGTTGTGCATTTCGGGTTGTGAATTCGCGCGAGCAATTGCAATTGTTGAGCAAGCCTAACATCGGGAATAAGATCCGCAGCTCTTGGTAACACTGAGCATTCCACTCTTCCACACAGTAGTCATACGCAACATCTGTCTTGAAGTTCTTTGGCGTTCAATCATACGAGCGGTGTATAGTACCCATCTCCGTCCCTGTGACCCATGTCTTATCTGTCTCAATCTACAAACCAGCAGCGAGGGTATATCCGCCGTCCACAGCGAGCGTCTGTCCATTCAAGTACTGGTTGCACGCAAAGTACAGCACCGTAGCCGCCATATCCTCGTCCTTGCCCGGCCGTCCCGCAGGCACCTTGTCCGCGTACTTCTCCTTGGGGATCTCACTCTTCTGCGCATCATCCGAAGGCTTCTTGGTTGTCATCTCGCTCGGGAAGACGCCGGGCGCAATGCTGTTGATGCGAATCTTGATACCGTTGCTCGCGATCTCTTCGGCCAACATGCGGTTTACGTGAATCGTCGCCGCCTTGGACGCGTTGTACGAGAAGTGGTGCTGCGACTTCTTGATCATGCCGCTGATGCTGCTGATGTTGATAATCGTCGATGACCAGCCCTCGTGGAGCTCAGTGCTCTTCTGCAGCAGCGGCAGGAACGAGGCGGCGACGTAATAGACGGCAGCCACGTTGGTCTTGTAGACGTCGGTCCAGTCCTCAAAGTTGGCCTTTTCGCCCTCGAACAGGCTCTTCTTCATGTCGTGAGCGTCCTCGCTCTCGACCTCGATCGGGCTGCTCGAGACGCCGGCGTTGTTGACGAGGATGCACAGACACTTTTCGCGCGAGGAGATTTCGTCAACGAGCTTCTTGATGTCGTCCTTGACGGTGACATCGGCCTGGATCGGAATGATCTCGCCGGGGATGTTCTTGCCGTATGTCTCGACGGTGTTTGTGAGCTTCTCGCGGTCGCGGGAGGTAATGTAGACTTTGGCTCCGTTGGCAGCCAGGGCCTGAGTGGCCATGAGGCCGATCCCAGTGCCACCGCCAGTGACGAGGGCGACTTTGCCAGTGAGGTCGAAGAGGTGGTTTCGTGTGAAGAGTTTGTTGCCCTCGGGGCCGGCTGTCTTTAAGCTAGACATTCTGCAGGCCGTGTTTGGGTACTTGGATAGCGTTACTGCTATCGAGGGGAGAATCGCTCTTGTGGACAGGAGTCGAGTGTTTCGCGAATTGGCGGATGGTTTATGGAGGAAGCTCAAGCAAGAGTTTGCCGGCGAGGGGTTATTATAATATCTCGCAGCAGTAGCGAGGCGAAAACACGAGTAAAGGGATGATCTCATAACGGTCTAAAGACTAGGTAGAGCAAGAGGGGTTCGCAAGAGGGTTTCTGGGAAACACCAATCGAGGCCAATGGACATCAACTGAGAAGGAGCCATAGCGGTTCTTTGTAGCTGCCCGCTCGGTCATCGGAAATCGCCATGGGAAATCGTTCGTTGCAAAGGGAAGCTACGTATCCGTGAGGTGAGGACGGCGGCGGGATGAGGTCAGTCGCGCTTCCATGACGACACCCTTCCGCAATCCCTAGTGCGACTGCCTTTGGAGGCAGCGCTGTCACGGTCCACGGAGGGAAAGATCCGCCAAAGGGGCGGGTCCCGGGAGCGAGCCCAGGGAAGGAAGGGCCAGAACTGGCGGAAACGTGCAGAGTACCTTCCCCTACTCAAGGTACATTGGAGAGCGAGCTCTGGTGGAGCTCAGTGCTTTAGCTTCCTTCCAGGTTGTCAGATTGGCGGGCTCGTCACCGCCAGCTGCACGACACCGCAACGGCGGGGTGCCCCGCTGGTTTGCCTCGACCTGTCGCGGGAAGTCTAAGTGAGCCGCCAAATGCGGTACGTACCTACCTACGGGCACTCGTTCGCTGAACATTATGATTTTTGGGCAAGGTGTAACGTGGAGGAGCAACTCAGACTTCGGGCCTCATCCAATACACCATGTATTTGCTTTTGATCCCCGGCCATGGGGAGGAACCTACCTTATCGTAATAATGCAAGTCTCTGCTGCAGTTACTGACGACCAAGGAAGGACACGCCAGCACTGGTAGAAACACGCAGATGACGATGGTGCATACCCGCTTGCTAAGCTGAACGTCCTTGGTCCCTTGTTTGAGGCTATGCCAGGTGGCGCCTGCCTTACTTTGACAATTCAGGTAGGTCATCCTCTCGGTCGTTCTTGCTTCCGTTGTCTGTCTGGGTATTAGAATTGAGTCGATACCGAATAAAACACATCTGGATTCCCGATGAACTTCCCACATAGTGGACAGACAACCTTAGGTCCCGGGCCTCAGGCACGCTGAAGTTTTACTCGAGACACAGAATACCTTGCCCAAAAGTTGGACAGTTCGTTCGGGAAAACCCAAGTCGTCCTGGGGTATTTATTTATACAAAACTAATACAGCAACCAAAACTACCTAACGGTGATATGCTGAATTGCAGCCTTCCACTTCTGTTCGTCCGTCCTGCATTTCGTTAGGAATCTCGATTCATCTCTCTCGTCGCGCGCAGGTGTGTGAACTTACTTGTCAAACTTCAAGATCCTGCCAAGCACGGGAACAAGCTGCTCGCGCAACTTGTTGTCCTTCTGCTCCAAGAACTGCAGCATGATGGTCTTTAGATAGAGACTATCCGCCGATCCCCCAGACTGTCCAGGCGCCGGTGATCCAGCCCCGTTGAGCCCACCAGACCGGTTCGAGTCCACCGAGCTCCTCCCGGACGTGACGCTCGCCCCGAGCTTGGTCTGCACCGTCTTGAGCTCCTTGTTGACCTTGTCGAAACGTTGCTTCGACTCCTCGAGCAACCGTCTGAGGTCGGATTTCTGCTTCTCGGCGTCGCGAACCTGTTGCTCCGACGCGTCTAGAGTAGATCGGAGGTCAGAGACAGCAGACCGCATTTCCTTCACCTCCGCCTCAGCCTTCTCCTCCACGGCCTCGAGCTCCTCGCGCCTCTTGCGCCACTCGCGCTCCTTGCGCTCAAGCTCCTCTTTCTCGCCGGACAGCGTCTTGATATCTCTTTCCAGATCACGAATCTTCTGCTTCAGCTCCTCTGTCTCCCTCGTCTTCCTCCTGGCCAGTGTGCTCGACTCGTCCTCGATGCGGTCGCGCTCCTCGATCGCGGCTTCCATGCGCGAACGCATTTCGCGCACCTTGCTGTCGGCACGCTCGTCGACGTCGGCGAGCAGACCCCGCATGCGCTCCGCCTCGCGGGATCGTTCGGAGAGGTGCTTCTGGATCTCGGCAAGTTCCTCCTCCAAAGACTCGGACTGGGAGCGAGCCTCCTTGAGCTGGATGGTGAGTTCTGCCGTCTGGTCGCGCATGCTGCCGAGCAGGCCCTGGGCGTTGGCATATTGCTGCGTCTTGAACTCTGCCTCATCTTGCAGGCTCTTCTTTTCCTTCAGCATCTTCTCAATCTCATCCTCGAGCTCCTTGACCCTCGGCCGGAGCTTGTTGGCTTCCTCCTGCACCTTCTGCAACTCCCGCACTGCCTTCTCCTCCTTGGCGCTGAGCTCGACCTTCTCGGCCTCGGAGCGGCGGAGGTCGCGTCCGGCCACCCTCTGCGCATCCTCAAGACGAAGGCGGCTGTTCGTTTCGTTGGCGAGTTTCTCACGAAGGGACTTGATCTCCGTCTCGCGGTCTGTTGCTAGGCGCTGTGCTCTGGCGACCTCGGCCTTGAGATCCTTCTCCTTCTTCTCAAGGTTGCGCAGCTCCGTGTTCTTCGCCGAGAGCTCCTCCTTGGCGGTTTTCAGAGCCGCGGAATCCTGACGCAGACTCTTGATCTCAGGTTGAGCCTTTTGGAGGACCTCACGAAGGTCGGTGAGATCCTTGTACCGGCTCTGCGCCAACTGCTGGGCAGCACCGAGGTCGGACTGCAACGTCGAAGACTTGGACTTGAGGTCCTCGTACTCGCGCTGAAGGCTGTCAAACTCGGTTTGGAGCTTCTCTGTCGTCTTGGCGTCGTTGGCCGAGGATCCAAGCTCCTTCTCCAGCTCCTCGATCCTGGTCTGCAGCGCCTTCTTCTCGATCTCGAGGTTCTTGATCTTCTCCTTGGCCTCGACATGGTCTTGGCCGATGTCAGTCAGTTCACCGCGCAGAGTGTCAATTTCCTCGCGGAGGTCCTCCTCGGTCTTACGCTGCTTCGTCAGCCTGTCGATCTGGGAATCCTTCGTGCTAACTTCCTCCTTGAGGCGCGTAATCTCCGCCTCCAAAGCCTCGGTGTCGGACTCCTTCGAGTCTTCAGTCGCAGGTTGCTCAGCTGTGCTGCTGGCGGGCGCAGCAGGCGTAGCGGCAGCAGCGGCAGCACCACCCTTCTTTTTCTTCTTATTCTTCTTGTTATTCTTGGAAGCACCACCCGCACCAGGTGCTGCGGTATCAGTTGGTCCAGGAGTGGTCGGTGTAGCAGGAACAGGCTCGCTCTGCTTCTCCAATTTCTTGGTGAGCTCGTCAATCTTCTTCTCGTTTTCGGCCTTCTCTTTCGTGATGGTTTTGATCTGTCCGTTCAGAGTTTCAATCTTTTTCTCCACTTCGGCCTTGGCGGCCAAAACCTCCTTGACGCGCGCCTCTCCCTTGTCAGCCCTGCTGCTCGCCTCTGAGAGCTTTGACTGGACTTCCTTGGCATTCTTCGTAGCTGTAGCGAGTTCACCCTTGAGCTTGGTCTCTACCTCCTTGAGGTGCTTCTGCGACGTCTCCAGGCGCTCAGTGAGACTCTTGATCTCGGTGTTTCTGGCATCCAGCTGGGTCTGAAGGGAGGTCTTGACAGCTACCGCGTCGCGAAGTTCGCTGGCCTCCTTTGTCGCCTTCTCGAGACTCTCAGTGAGGTCCGCGCTAGACTCCTTGGCGGAGGCAAGCTTCGACTTCAGAGAGTCGACCTCAGCCTTGAGCCTCTCGATCTCCTCCTCCTTGGCAGCCATTTCAGCCTCATATTTGGGCGCCTCTTCATCGTAGGAGAAGAAGTCGCCCGACTCCTCCGGCTTGTCGGCCTCAGGCTCTTGCGCCTTCTGCTTAGGGGAGAAGATGCCCAAAGCTTGTTGCAAGGGAGACTTGGTGGCATTCGGATCGGGCGATTTGACGGAGACATCGTCCTTGGTGTTCGTCGCAGCATCGACCTGCTCCTTGTCGTCGGGCCTGTCTGTGGCAACCTCGGGCTTCGCAGCCTTGAGTTCCTCAACCTCCTTCTTCAGAGCCTCGGCCTCCTTCTCTGTGGCCTCGAACTTCTTCTTGAACTCATCCTTCTCGACCGAGACCCGCTTGTATTCGTCCATGATCATCTGCTCCTTTTGCTTCAGGGAGTTAAGGAACTCGACGAGCGCCTCGGGTTCTCTGATAGAGCCGACACTGGTGTGCTCCTTAAGCACTCGTTCGAAGGGCTCGATAGAAGTGGCGCGACCGTGAGCGATTCGGTAGGATCGCAAAAGCTCTGCGTCATGTTAGCAAAGGCCTCCACGACAAGAAAACCAAGACCACGCACCAGGATACGTCTTCTCCAGCTTCTCTAGCTTACGCAGCTTCATGCGGAGTTCGGGTGACAACTCCGGAGCGGCAGCGGGCGCGGCATTAGCCACGCCCGCATCGCCGTCCCTCTTCTCGTCCTCCCCATTCTGTCCCGCCTCCTCCACCCTCTCCGCCTTCTCCTCGTTCTTCTCTTCCATTGCCGCGGGTTTGGGTGTCCCCGCCCTACTGGGTTCCTCGCTGTCGTCGAGCACAAAGGCCGCCTCGAAAACCGCAGGGTCCGGATTCGCAGGGCTGTCGCCGTCCTTGGTGGTATCCTGGGTTCCGTTCTTCTTGGGCCGGGGCCGTCGCGCGGGAGACTGCGCACCTCGCGATGTCGAATCCGACCTGCGCGGCGTCCCAGAGTCCGGTCCGAGTGCCTTGCGTGCTTGTTCCTGTCGTGCCTGTTCCTCCGCGATTGTCCGATCGATGGCGCCCTTGATCCGCTGTTGCAGTCCCATCATGTTAGCGGCAGCCAGCCCTGGAGGTTCCTCGGGAAACGATATGAGGGAATGATGTTGTAGTTTGGTTCGGACAAGTAGATCGAAATCAGAGAAGGGAGTTGAAAAAGTTTCCGCTGGAGACACACCTGGAACATGTTTGCCGATCAAAGGGATGGATGGGATTACCCTGTGACCATGGATTCGTTTTATTCTGACGGGAGGGTAAATCGAAAAAACAAAAGCTATGGTCTGTCGGCGATGGCAGGGAGCTGCATTATCGATACCGGTGAATGGCTTGCCGCGAAGGGAGAGAAAAAAAAGGCAGCGGGTGTCGAAGTGGTGTTCTTTGGGGTCAAGTTATCGCGGCGGCGGCGTCCTGTGGCTGGCTGTTCGAAAATGAAGATTCAGAGGGACGGGAGAAGGACCCTACGTACAGTTCGGTTCAATTCACAGAGTGTCCTCAGCCTGCTTAGCTGTTCCAGGGCTTCCCAGAGGTTTGAGGTAGGTAGGGGCAGCACGGACAGTGGAGACCTCTTCTGAGAGGCCGCGTTAGCATTCAGCCTCGGCACTAGCCACAAATGAGTTGCGCGTGGAGCTTCGCTTCTGCGCAGAACGGGAGCATAGGGATGCAAGTGACGCTGCAAGATGACCAAAATAGAACCAAGGTACCGTAACACGTACTTACGTGAGATGCGGGAACGCATCTTCTCTGCTGCTGTGGAAAAAATGTGTGTCTTTTTCGTATGATACCGTAAGTATGTATGAAATTGCTGTAGCTAGCTTCGGCGCCTTGGCCAAAAGATAATTAACACCTCACCCACTACACTCATTTTCTGCTCTTACCCTTGCGCTTCTTCGTACCCGATGCTCCCTGTCTGCCCGTGGCCTTTGCGCCGAGTTCATGAAGATCGCCACCATCAATCTCTTCCTCCTTAATCTCCACGCTCGATACCTCGTCAGAGTCGTCAGAGTCGTCAGAGTCCTTAAACTCCTCGCCGGTCGCCACGTCACTGGCCTCAGCCCGCGATCCTAGGACCTCTCTCATGATACGCTTTCCCTCGTCAATCTCGCCGTTTGTCGCGCCGCAACCCATGCACTTCCAGGTCCCCAGCTCTGAAAGCGCCTTGGTGCCCGGGGGCGCTTGTCCGTTGACCAGTCGGCAGTGCGCGCATATGAGGACGATCCTGTTCTTGGACGCCGTCTCGTCCTCGCCCAGAAGCAGATCCATGATGCGATCATACCAGTGTGAAGAGCCGATGCCGTCGACGTGCGCGAAGTGCTGCGAATGGGGCGGCGGCGGCGGCGGCGGTGAGCCATGGCCGGCACCGTATGCGTTCGGGGCGAACTCTTCCGTGGGCTCAAGACCGTTGGGTTGCTGGGGCAGACGCTGATGCTGCGGTTGCTGCGGGAAGCCAGGAGGAGGCGAGGCGGGACCGATACGCTGTATGTTGGCGGTTGGCGGAGGTGGCATGTTCGTGCGACCGCCTTCACGCTGTCTGAGGCCCTGCTGTCGCGGCTTCTTCTCCTCTTCGCCCGCGCCTTGCTTCTGCTTCTTGTTCTTGTTCTCGTTGCCACCATACTTTTCGAGGAGTTCGAGAGTGGAGTCGTACTTGGTAGCATCCTTGAGCTTCTGGATCGTCTTTGCGCGCTCGGCTTGCTGTTCCTTCAGGCGGGTAGAGAGTAGATCAATTCGATAATTGAAGAAACTCGTGACGATGGTCCTGGTAAGATAGATTCTAGAGGCTCGCCATTAGCACGCCGTAAGGCGCAAACGGATCGCGAAAGAGGACATACACGACCGGACCTCCGCCGACGCCCACCCACTCCCAGACGCCCATGCCATTCCATCCCACCACGAGGAAGATGACGATGGAGTAGACGAGATATGCGAAAGCGAGGTACAGCGACCAGAGGACCCTGATGCGACGGGAGGTTGCCCGGGCGCCATCGAGCCGTGCCTGCGTGTCGGTGATTTTCGCCGACAGGGCGGAGAGGGTCTTTTCGAAAGAGGCGGGGGAGGAGTCTTGACCCTGCGGTCATTTCACTAGTTAGCTCAACATTCGACATCGTGTCGCGTCGTTTTCAATCGTTTCGCAGGTCGTTCCGCAGGCGGTAGAAGAATAGGAATCGGGAAGGGCGCATACGTACCCTCCACGGCCAGAAGGACACCATGGCCGAATGGAGAATGGGGATGCGACCACGTGCCGTTTTCACAGAGGCATTTCCCCCAAGCTGTCAAGCCAGCAACAACCAGAATTGGAAACGAAAAAAAAAAGGCAAATCGAAGAGAAACAGGTCCGTGGAGTTGATGCGATGCAATGCGCAAGAAAAGCAAGAGATTAATTAGACGGAAAGAGAACCGGGAGGAGAGGCCCGTGGCAGCAACGTTGTTGTAAAAGGAGAGTGGAAGGCTAAAGTGAACGGGTGGCCGGGATGATTGCGTACATGAGAAGAACCTAGGTGAGGGTGAGGTACCTCAGGCGACGTCGCAGGTGAAGTCAATGGAAATGGCCGGCCCTGGCGAACGAGGCGAGTTTGCCAGCTGTTACCTCATGACGCACCTCAGCCCTCAGTGCAGCTGCTGCTGAACCCTCTCACAGCGGAAGGTACGTGGGCCCGAGCTTCAAGGCAGCTAAGGTGCTTCGCCATGTAGTGCGCCACACCGAGCCCACCCCCAAGGTGAGCTGGGAGAGGCTGGCTTCACCGAGAATGTCGACCTCTGGCGCCATTCCATTGTCTTGGATATCTTCAATATCTTCATCGCATGGTACAAACGGCAACTTGGCTCTCGATCGTCCGAAATGTCTAGTAAATTAAGTAATTGTGGCAAGAAGTCACATGCCGTGCTATGCCTGCGGCAAAAGGGGAGAGGAAGACTAGCACCTTATCACGCGGTAGAATATTTCAGAGTCATTTTGTCGAGCGGGATAGGGCCTACCTACGTAGTCACGTGCGGTCCCACCCGCTCCAGAGCGGGCATATATATCCCTTTCGGCTACGCGCCCCTATTTAGAGAGACTTCTTCTATAGTTTATTCTATAGATACCTATATATATACTCCTTTATTATAGACTTTATCTTATATACCCCTCTTTATAATAACCCTCCCCTTAAGCGCTTATAGCTATTATAATAGTTATAAGCCTAGCTCTTAGCTAGTTTAACTTTACTTATAATATGCCTCTCCTATATAACCCCTAACGTGCTGCGATAGCTTTAGGCGCTTCTCTTAGCCCTCCTTTTAGCCCTCCTTTTAGCCCTCCTTTTAGCCCTCCTTTTAGCCCTCCTTTTAGCCCTCCTCTCAGCCCTCCTTTTAACCCCCTTTATTACTAATATAGCATTTCAACCCGACCCTTCTGCTACCTAGCTATATATATATACTTACTATCTCTCTAAGCTATATAACTAGCCCACTTAGTATTTATAGCTTCGTTTCTACACCCTTTAAGTAAGTATATAGGATTATATTAACCTAAGTAGTAAAGCCGCCCCTAACCTCACGCGCTATATAGCGCGCCCTCTAATAATTAATAACCTCGCTGCGCAGCATAATAGGGAAGCCTATAAGACCTTGATTTATAAATATAATAAATAAGCCGTATAGCGCTATATATATTATTATAGGCTACGCCTAGGTTAAGCCTACCTAGGCTTCTACCTAGGCTTACTACATAGAGAGCTACCTAGGGCTTACCTAGGGCTTACTTAGTAGTCCCCTATAAACTAGTAAAATCTCTACTAGAGAGGAAAACTTCCCCTTTTCCTCTCTAGCTTAAATAAATAGTATTATAATAACTTATTATTAAATAGACTTAGGTCTAACTTCTTATATATTTAAGCTTATTATTAGAATAATAATAATAAGTTAAGCGCTATTCCCTATTAGTTAGTAAGATAGTTAATAATAATATAATTAAAACTTAAGATAAGCTATTATATATTAATTTAATAGTAATATTAGAGTCAATCTAGTAATAGTTATAAGAGGTTAAATAGGGGAATAGCTAATATATAGCTATATAAAACCTATAAGTATTACTAGTAAGGTATTAGTAATACCTAGTATAATATACTAGAAGCTATTACTCCTACTCCTAAAGTTTTTAAGTAAGTAAAAGGAATATACCCCTTAGGTATAATAAATAAGATATAAGATTACTATAAATAAGGTATTCTACCCTATAAATATGGAGATATAATACCCTATTAACTCTTATCTAAATATTACTCTCTAATAAGTAGTCTCTACTTTCTATAGAGCTAATAGTAATAATAGAAAATATAACCTAGAAGACTTTATAACTTACCTTAATTAAACTTATAAGGACCCTAATATCTAGTTATAAGCTATAGCTTAATTATAAACCCTCTAATAAAAAGAAAATAAAACCCTAGTAACCTTCTTACTTAGGTTTAAATAAATACTAGCTAATATAAGTAATATAAACTAGCTAAATTAAATCTAGATCTTAATTCTAAAGATATCCCTTACCTCTAGGCTAAAGAATTAGCTAATTACTATTAACTTACTAGCTAATTATAATAACTAGCTCTTAAAGATTAGAGTATTATATAGAAAGTAGAGTATTAAAAGGTCTCTAGTAATTACTTAGTAACTTACTAGAAATCTATTACTAAGAATACTAAGGGGGATATTTATATAACTAGAGCTATATATATCTTATAAATTAAGAAAGCGAGACGCTATAATTACTAAAACTCTAGATCCTCCTTAGGTACCTCCCTAGTATAATATTAATAACTATAGAAAGGTATAAAGAACTCTTATATTTATTATATTTATAGAGTTAGAGGGTATATTACCTAGCGCTACTTTAATAAAGAGGACTAGCTACTTAGAGTTATAAAAATAAAAGCCTTAAAAAAAACTAATATATTATAAGGTTATAAATAACTACTAAGTAGTAGCTAACTCCTTAGAAGAAAATAAAAAGTTAGGAAAAAACTAACTCTAGAGCGAAATTAAGCCCTGAAGCTTATTAAGGAGGAGATATTAAATTAGGAGGAATATAAATAGGAATAACTAGCTAATAATAAGCTTATTATTATTTAATTTAGAGTTAATAAAGGATATCTAGCTTATACCCTAGTAAATACTAGGAGTAATACCTATATAATAATTAACCTTTCTCTAGCTTAATACCTTTATTTTCTAAATATTAAGAAAAGATATTAACTTATAAGGAGATATATACTTAGTAGATTATTACTAGGTAATATTCTAGGTATAATAATACTTAACTTAGAAATAAGTAGCTATACCTAGTATATCTTTATATATATAGTTAATAGCTTAGAACCTAATATCCTCTTAGGGCGCCCCTAGATAGAATAGAACTAAGCTATTTATAATATTATAGCTTATTAAGTATATTATAAGAGGGGGTATATTAAGCTATACCTAAGGAATTAAAAAGAAATACCCCTTATAAAAGGAAATAAGGGCTATAAGGTTCCTTAATATACTCTTATTCTCTATAATCTACTAATATCTAGCGAGATAATAAGATAAGTATTAAGAGAGTATTATAGAGGTATTAGTGGCCTCTGGCCACTGCATAGTGATTTTACCTGCTTAAGTGCAATAGACCTTCTACCTCCGCGCCTCCTAATAATATATAGCCTTTAGTTACGTAATCCTCTCCTAACTATAGCTATACTTATACGTGCCTATTAATAGCCTCACGATCTTTAACTTTATATTAATAATAACGTGGTTTTTAATTATTTAATAGACTATAAAACTATTAACTTTTCCTCTTACGCACTACCTACGCTGCTAATACTACCTCTATTACTACTACGTCCGCTAGCTATACTATCGTTAGTAACGCTCTCTCTATTTAGTATAAGCTATACTTACTAACGTTTAAGCCCTAAGGGGCCTAGGCTACCTCTGCCTTAATAGTACAGAGGACCTGCTTAAAGAAGGGCTACTCTATAGGGTATATAATAACCTACCTAGCTTCTACTACTA
>JAVHLU010001623.1:0-27620 GCA_036785755.1 Colletotrichum ledebouriae
TTTAACTATATCTACCTTAATAATATTACTAGCTAGCGAGGCTCTATTATAAGGGATAGTAATACTAGTAGTATTACTATACTAATTAGTATTATTAGTAATAAATTTTTCTAGCTCTATATAGAGACTCTTATCGACCTACTTAGACCTATTAGTAAGGCTATTAAGATATCGGAAACTAATTAATCTTATACTAGTTATATACTTACCCGTTAGGAGGGTATTTAGTACTACTACGAGGCGCGCCGCGCTACTAACGCGTACTAAGTCGACTAGGTAGAGATATTTAGAGTATTTAACGCCTACTAGGCAAAACAAATCACTAATATTAATATTATTATATCTACCCTCCTACCTTCTAATACGTAGCGTATATATAGTAATAACGAGTAGGTAGTTATATTTAATTAGCTAGAGAGATTCACCCTAACTACTACTTACTATAACGCCTATTATATCGAGATCCTCGACCTTCACGTAGTTATAGGCCTATTATTTAACCTAATAACCCCCTTTTAGGCGCCCGTATAGAGCCTACTCACGGCGTAGAAGTATATATAAGTCTAGAACTCGAAACTAGCCCTATTAGCGCTATAAATACTAAGCTATATTATAACTTTAGTCCTATTAGAGAGAAGCTTTTTAGCACTTAATTTTATATATAATTTAGCTTATAATTAATTAGCTCCCGAGATTGCTAATAGGCTTACGTTTATATATATAAATAGTTAAGTACTTAAATAGCTACGCGCCTAGGAGGGAGGGTATTTATAGCTACTACTATAAGTAATATAGGAGTCTCTTATAGAGGAGGAGTTAGTATAATTAGAGAGGGATATTCTTAACTCGTATATAGGAGAAGCCCTAGCCTTTAACTTAGAGTTCGTTTAGAGCTAATTAATTTTAGTTTATATAGAGATTACTATAGTAAGCGAAATTTGCTTACTCTAGCCTAAAAAAGCAGTGCTTTGCTTTATATAAGCTGAGAAAAGCGCAGCGAGCATTTGCACCTTCGGAACCCTGCTATAACCCTAATAACAGTGGGATCCCTACCGCACTAACCTTTGAGATGCCTGTGCAGGTGTATCTACTGCATCCCATCTGCATGCAGCCGGCCGTGATCCCCCTCCCCCAAGCATCAAGAAAACCACGCCGAATGGCGAATAAAGCGCTTCTTCTGCAAGGCCAGGGTCAGAACCAGGACGTTTTCAACGGCCGAGCTCCACATCGAGGGCATCATCGTAGATGCCGTCCCAGCAGACGCACCACACACTAGAAGGCAGGAGGCAGGACGAGGCAAAGGCGTGGTGAGGTAGCTTAGAGGCGGTCGCCCGCCGTCATCCGTCATCTCCCCCATCCCATGTCGGTACATCGAGCAGTTCAGCTACCTTGCACACCCGTCCAGATGCCTACGAATAAGAACCTGGAATGGCTTGTCTCAACTCGTGCTGCAAATGCTCCCGCCTTTGCGGCTTGCGTCTGCTGCCACTGCTTGTTGCTCCTGTACTACGACGCTGCGTGCAAAAACGACCTCGACTGGGACCTCGACCTGGACATAGGTGGCCAAAAAAAAAAAAAAAAAGGCAACAGAAGACCTCGACCTGGAGCTTCACTCGGGAGTCATTGCAACTGTTCCCCGGGTCCAATTGCGTCGTGAGACTGCGCTCATGTCAGAACAACCAGGACAATGCTGACTGGACAGAGAAATGTGTGTTTTGGCCTTTTATTCAGGTCATCTGTGTAGTCTCGCCTCGTCCCGTCTCGTCCCTCCCGTGCCTCAGTTGCGCAGGACCATCATGTAAGGTCCTCTGCTCGGTAAGCGGTAAGGCACGGTCAACTACGCGGCGGCTACCTCAACTTACTGCAAAACGGAGCTCAAGCCAAGATTACGTATTTCTCCAATTTTGTGTTGATGAGACGAGTTGCCTCTATTTTTTTTAATCGCGTTTTCAAGGAACCCTTTTCCTCGCTTGAGGGCCTGGAGACGTCTTAGCACCTGAGGTCGGTAGCTCCGAGCTCCCGTCACCTGCCACAACGGGACTCAAAGGGAGTAAAGGCCGAAGAAACTGTTCAAGAGATGGAGGTTGAGGAGCAGTGTCGGATGTTCTTCTGCGCATAACCCTTTAGAGGTTCAAAGCCAGGAAGGTGCGAATATCAAGACCCATCGCCGAACATGGGGGAATCTGTACGGTCTATGGAGATGAAAGGCAGGTTGATGGAGAGGTACACAGTACCTTACTTGGGGGCCTTGGCTTGCGCCGCGCCAGCACGATGCCAGAGATGCGTTGCGACTGTTTCGTGGGATTCCGGACGCACCTCGACTTGCGTGTGGGTTGCGCGCCGTAGCGCAGTGCATCTGCTGGGTATCTACGGTCTTGTCCTGCGCGGGCGCGGCGGCGGAACCACCATGGAGAGGAGGAGAAGGGAGGGAGAGGCATTGGACGACGGCAGGTGCAGGTACCTCTGGCCAGTCCTGGCTCCTTCCAGGTCCTGCCTCTTGTTAACCTCGTCGAATCCTCGTCCAATTCCCTGTCCATAAAGCCGGCTACGTACCTCAACGACTTCGACTCTCCACTTGTGCCCCTCCGCCCCCTCCCCGGTGTGGGCTGTGGGCCATGGACCGTCACAAAGTCCGGCCCATCAACTGCCATGATGAGGACCGGCCCTCTTTCCCTGCGGACCCCTGATCCGGGTGCGGGCACAGACTCTTAGCTTCCCCTTCAGGAAAAACTTCAACGAACACCCAGCCTGGACGCCTCCACATTTGTGCTCGCCCTTTTTTCCTTCGGTTTTTTTTCCCTTCCCCTTCCTGTGTCCCTACCACATTCTGTCATTGCTGCTTTGTGCTTCTACCTCCCTAGGGTCTTATTTACCTGAGGCCTGTCTTGTTTGCATTCCATGCCATTTGCGCACACTGCTACTTCTCTCGGGGGCAGACGTCCTTAGAGGCCGGTGTTGTCTCCAGGAACCTCAAGCGGATGATGTTTAACCTTGAACCCTCACCTGTCGTTGACAGTGACACAATCCGCGCAAGAGCCGGACACGAGGGGAAAGGAGGAGCCAGGAGATTGCGCCTGGCCTATAGGGTCACTAGCGCCCAAATGTATGTAAGTCATAATGGATCTCCATATGAGTCTAAACATGCGCAGTGAGGCCTTGAAAGACGCAACCGCCAGCATCGCGAGCCGCGAGTCGTGGAAGCGTATATTCAATATCGGATGCCTACCCATCTTGACCGACCGACCGCCTCTATTACCTTCCCTTCCCAGGCCAACAAATGGAACTGCTCATGCCTCCTGACGGGATGCAGGACCCTTTTGGTTCGGGTTTCCATCCACACTTCGTGACCCGGGAGGGGTTATCCATCTCTTTGCACTCTTGTCATTCTCTCGCCAAATGTCAGAGGGCACATAGTCGGCTCTCGTCGCGACCGGCTCATCAACCGGCATGCGCTTGCAATCGCGCGTGGGGAGTCATGACATTTGACGGCAGTGGCCGAACAACGAGAAAAACCAAGCTGCGACTACGCCTGAATGCTAGAACGAACCGCGCCGTTGCCAGCAGCCTTGCTCTTCCAAATCCAGCGCCCCTCCCACAACGGGATCACCCCCTCCTTCGCGGTTCTTCGGCGAGTTCAGCTTCTGAACAAGAGAGACATTGCCTTCTGTCTGACCAGCCAGCCAGCAGAAGCCTCAGTCAGGCGCCTGTGTCTGTTATATTAACCCTCTCTTAATATTGCCTGCCCACTCCACCATATCCGGGCAGGGATGATTCAACTGGATAAGTGTCCCAAGCGAGTTCAACTCGGCCCCTGGCCTGCTGCTATCAATCTCGTGAACCGATTTTCTCCCCCCACCCCTTTCTCTTCCACCCCCCCCCCGGCTCACACCTTTCCCTTTTCTGCCCTTCATCGGCGTCTCTGCCCAACGGTCTTCTAGAGAATTTGCGGGCCCCTGGCCTACGAGAGCCGTCGGAGGATTCTCTGTCTAGTCTTCCTCATCGGCCTACCCCCTCTACGGCCATTGGGACTTTCCGCCATGGGTCATCTATTGGCCAGGACAAGGGAACTTGGAGTCCTTCCAGCCTACGATTTCTCCTCAAGAGATGGCCCCCCGTGCCTCCGTACGATCCATGCCAGGTTCTTCTCCGTCCCTCCATCTCGACGGAGCTACTTACCGCGCATGCCACCCGGCTCGCCAGGGTCAGTAGTGCCAACCCTGAAGTCTTGCCGTCAACTCTCTTCCATGCCTCTTGCTGCTAGCGATGCAATTTTGTGCGAGGGACTCGTTCGCGCCGTTCGGCAGAAGCGGGGGTGTCTTCTATGAGTGTGAGTGTGAGTGTGTTTGCGAGTGAAGATAGGGAATGTGAAAGCGCAGAGTGAGGAGTGAGTAAGGTTGTAGGCGTCCTTGTCCAACGGGGGCTACTTGACCCGCGTGGTGTTTCTTCTCTATGATGCTCACGTTTACTATGAACATGTCTGGCTATTCATTGCTATGTATAGGTGCGAGTCTAATGTGTGAGTAGAAAACTTCTTAGGATGGCGTCAACGAATAGGCGTTGAGATATGTGCTTCCCTACATCCCGGAGCCACGTCCTGTTCACCCGCTCTCGACTTGTGATTATTGACATGTACGCAATTTCATAACCCAGACAGAGCTCCTGCAATAGCTGTCGAGATGCCGTCCCAAGCTGTGCTCGACGAGCACAGCTCGTCTGCTCTTATCAAACCGTTTCAGTGCCGTCCCTCGTCCTGACTATAACTTGTCTCCTCGCCGGTCTCTCTCCCCCCCTTCCCCATAGCGCCGCCTTCTAAGAAGGGTATTTCCCTAAACCTGGTCGCCGATTTGCAGGGCGCATCCGTACCCCTATCGTTGCAGCTCCATTGCGTGCCTTGTTCTTCCGCTCACCAGATCGCCCGCTGCTCCCCTTCTCCTTCCCAGTATGGTTGCATGCACTGACCGTTGGTGACCAAGAACCCGCCGTTACGCTGTACTAGTGACCTCTCGCTGGTCTTTGCCGCTGAAGAAGAGACAGTCACACACGCACGCAAGTCGACAACAAGCCGGTGTCATCATACTTAGTTAGGAGTATTATTCCCATCGAGAGACATCGACTCCCGCTGTCTGCCGTGCTCGAGTCGTCCCCCCCTCCTCCCCCCTCGACTCGACTTGCATCGACTCGACTCGATACAAACTCGACCTTGGCTGGCCTCCCCCAGCCCTGCCCCATCCAGTATCCACCACAGGACAGTGCCGAAGATTTTCATCAGACACCCCCTCCAACATCTACCGTCCTCCTGCTACCCATCCACCCCATCATACACAAGTATACATCTGTCCCTGCAACCTTAAACATGACCTTTGTCCGTTGAACCTCAACTTCACCTTTGCATCTCCTGCATCTTTTCAAGTCTTCGCACATCACTCCTCGACAGCAGGGAAAAGGCTAACCACATCGCCTATCCTCCGCGGCATGCATTTGGTCATCACGGCTTACAGGCTCCATCGTATGCCTTGTTGATCCCCCGGCCAGCAAAGAACTACACAACTTTGGTGGAGGAGAGGCGCGCTTGGGTCTCGGACAGGACTGCAGCGCTCCGGAAAGGCATGCTCTAATGTCAACCACGGTAACCTACCCCGTCATGGCAGAGATGAAAGAGCCGGCGCACTCGGGTCTTTGGTCCAACTATGGGAGTCCTGTCCAAATGTCGTCTCGATTCAATAACAGCCTGGATTCCGGTCTCGGAGGCCATTCCGCCAACTCGCCACATACGGGACGCCCAAGAAGCCATCACCCCAGCGTAGACCACGGCTCTTACCCGTACGGTCGTTACTCTCAGGACGAGTCTGATGCCTACGATAGACACGCGCATCCCAGCTTGACCTCCCACCACAGCTTTCCCAACCTGAAGAGGCCGTACTCTCAGACCGAGCAGCCTCCGTACCAGGAGATTGTACAGGATCTGAGGGACGATGGATCCAAGTTGACGGTCAACCATGACCACAAGCTGCTGTCGTTCAAACGAGTGCAGGACAAGCACACCATCGTCGACCAGCATGGCCGCATGCAGCAGCTGGAGCTGTCCGCTCAGCTTCACGGCATGTTTTTTCTGTCTGAAATGCCGACCAACACCAACGACGGCAGCATCCTCCAGCCCGAACTTACCTGCTACCGACGAAACCTCTTCCAGATCAGCGGTTCTCTAATTACCCCGCGTGGCCAACTCTCGGTAGTCACCGATACTGGCGAGACGGTCCCCGTCAATACTACCGAAGTGACTATCTCAGCCATCGAGTCGGTTGACGGTCACCCGGTCCGTCTGATCGTTATTCCCTGGAAAACGCCCCCGCCGAACTCCCCCGAAGTCACGCAAGGTCCCGACCAGGAGCCAGCATCGCTTCCTTTAATCCCTTTCCAAGACGACGGCTCGGAGGCTGATGGAGAGTACGCTGTTTACCCCATCGGCTGGCGCCGGTTGCAGTTTAGAATGTGAGTATTTCCAGTGCACTTGCGACGCCGGTCCCTCACTAATTTCCCAAAAGCGCCACGGCGAACAACGGTAGAAGGAAGGAGCTTCAGCAGCATTTTGTGCTCCATCTCAAGGTTGTGGGCACGCTGGCCAACGGAAACAAGGTCGTCTTGACCGAGTCGACAACCGCTCCAATCGTGGTACGTGGCCGTAGCCCTCGCAACTTCCAGGCTAGGAAGGAGATTCCTCTCCTGGGATCCAGCGCTGGCTCGAGGGGTCAGGCTTTGGTAGAGACAGGTTTGGGTATTGTGGCAGGACCATTGGCAGTCAAGCCGCAAGATGCCAAGGCAAGAGGATTGGA
This sequence comes from Colletotrichum ledebouriae, assembly GCA_036785755.1. Classification (NCBI taxonomy): domain Eukaryota; kingdom Fungi; phylum Ascomycota; class Sordariomycetes; order Glomerellales; family Glomerellaceae; genus Colletotrichum; species Colletotrichum ledebouriae. The sequence continues at coordinate 6,831 of JAVHLU010001623.1, forward strand.
CATGCAGATGCCTCGCTCTGCATTCACTTTCAACGCGGGAGGCCCCAAGATGCCAGGTGCCCCAATGGGAGCCATGAGATCAAAGTAAGCAACACTAGTCAGCTTTGGATTGCATCATTCCATCACTCCATGAAATCAACGCCATTCCGCCGATCAAACACTTGAAAGACCTGGACTGACCTTCCACAGCTCTTATCCCAACTGGAGTTCTAACAACCCCATGTCGCATCTACCTCCAGCCGGCTCGGGAGGTTATCCCACGACTTCCATGGCGGGAGACCCTTACCACAAGGTTCCTCTAGCTGGCGGATCCAGCTTCAGCGCCGAGCCCCAGGACATGCCTCTGCAGACATCGATGCCACAAGTCCCGCTATCTTTGGTAGCAAACGACCAGCAACAACCTCCTGTCAGGACCCAATATGCCTACCTCCAGAGCACAACTGCTCCGCCACCTCTGTCTGTGTCCACGACCGCCATGGCTGGCCCGGACAGCGCGCTCAACGTACCAAGATACGTCGACAATCCAAGGCCGACCAAGAGCCCGAGACATGCAAGCCAGCCTTCGATCCACAGCACCGGGTCTCTCGCTCACAACGACTCGTCTCCTGAGTATCGTTACGGCTCCTACGGAGCGGTGGGCAGCAATGCCAGTGAAATCGCACCTCCTGCCTACAAACAAGAGTCTTCACACGCGGGCCCTGGTCGAGACTACTATCCTCCATCGAGCTCGTGGACAACAACCGCCGGCGAGTCTGCCTCAACAGTCGCCTACACCAGTGGCGAGAACAGGCCGTATTTTGCGGATCAGTACGCCAGCGGAGGCTCTGCGCCGGCTCCCAAGCCGGAGCACGCCCCTGCCCCTCCAGCTCCCGGATCATATAGCAGCGCACACCGGGGTTCCTTCGATGGCATGAACCACTATTCCTGGAACACTAATTAGCTGCGTACTTAATCGTGTGGCGGCTGGGCTACGCCACTGTCTCGCACTTCTGAGGAACCATAATAAACTCCAGGGTCGATCTTGACCGAGCCGAGGGAAGCAGACCTTCGAGCCTAGGCTGTATTCCACCTGGCACATCAACCCTGGTCGTGTATCACTATATCTTCAATTCGAGGCCAGAAAGAGCGATTGCAGTTCGGATTTGATTTTGAATTTCATCGAGTCGATGGGAGGATTATTTCCTGAGCCGTGTCGAGGCGGGTGATTTCCATCCCGGAACGCTGTCGTTCATGACGGTAATATCCCCATGCCAATCGACACCGGCAGGATGTTTTGGATGTTTCATGACAGATCGGACCCGAGCATAATTTGGGTAGGTGCAGCAACGAAATGGTCGAGATCGGCGGCAAGAGACCGGCATTGTCTGGTGGCTGAGCATTTCGATACCACACGGAGGTTAGCATTGACGTCGAATTCTCTGGCCGGACGCTTCTATCACCGGCTCTGGGCCGCGCTGCGACATTGGGAAGGCGGGTTTACAAAACGATATGTATGGTATTTTCTTTCCTTCATTTTGGGTTCGAGCTCCGGTTATCAGGCAATGAGAGGCATTGTGGTCTTCATCTGGCATCTCTTGGTCCTGGAATAGGCGGGTTTTTGTGGTGTCGGGAAAAGAGGAAAGGCCTCCTGGGCGATGCGGGAAAACCTCGACTCGGGTTCAGCCCTGAGAATCAAACGACGTCCGGTTTGAGACGGCTCTTGGCAATGAGCCTCGTCCCGCTCCCGCTTTAAGGTTCTGCCATCCGAGCGCCATAAATGGGCGAGAGTTCAGCTGATTTGTTCGGGACGACGACCCAGCATGTACTCTGAAGGGCAACTCGGCCGGAAGAAACGGTATGGGTGATGTTTGTGGGCCGTTTGCGAGGGAGGGTTGGCTCAGCTTGTTTTTCTGTTTTTCTTGGTTCAACGTCCACACCAACCCGTGTGCGACAACAATATTTGGCGTGCGCAAAGCTAGGAATATGGGCTGAAGCTGCGTTACTTTTCTTGTCTTTTTTTCCCCTCCCCTTTAGAAAGAACATTACGGAGGGAAGAGAGGGATAAGAAGGGCTTTTTGAAAGGTAGTCGGAGGCAGACAGATATGAAAAATGGCCGAAAACGCGCAAAGCAATGAATCAGCATATATCATATCCGGCCCCAAACCCACACGATAATTTCGAAATGGAGAAACGGAGAGAAAGTGACCTCGTATTAAGGGGACGACGATCGTGTTGTACGTGAAGAGGGTCCGGATACGGGGAATACGGGTTTCTATTTATCACTTTTGGTCTGTTGATACACAAACAAGTCATCATTGCTCCTCGCCTGTCTTACCGTCTGGTTCTCCTTTGGGATGAGTATCAGCAGGCTGGGCGCTCTCTCTTTTACTAGCCCGAATCAACGCCGCTCTGTCGGGTGTTTGCCATTTCCCGCCGTTGGTTCCCACGCATACACACACACACACACTTACCCACGGGAATCTCTTCTCATCACTTCACAGCGTTAGCTTACTACATGTGCCATGCCATGTGCGGGTCTCCTGGGGCCGCCGATCATTCCTTCCGCTTTTCCAGTAATATGGTTGGGCTAGCTAGCGTTGGCGTTGTTGGCGCCGCCGCTGCGGCGTGGCGGGGTGGTGGGATTGGGATGGGTGTGGACTGTGATGATCATCTGCCATTCGGCCATTGTCTTGTTTGTCTCCCTTGCATGGAGGTAAGAGGGGAGGATGGTAAGCCTCTCGGTGAACCGCGCAAGTAGATGGATGTCGTTCGTTGGCTCGGAGTAGGCGAAGCCTTCCTTGGGCTTGGAGAACTCCACTCTCGACTTCTGTTTCGAGAGACAAGCAACCATACTTTCCAACGTGTCAGTCATTCGTGGGTGCAGGAGGATGGATGACGAGGTTCTTTCGTTGCGTCTACCGTTGCATCGGAGGTCAGCCACAGAGATTCAACGCGTCCGTTTATTTTTTTTATTTTTTTATTTTTTTGTGCCCGATCGGACTGACAGCGCGAGCGGTATGCCCGTTCAGCTACAAGTGGTTTTGGTGGTTGGATAGTTGAGCTGAGCTGAGAGCAGGAAATTACAAAGCGGAAACGGCGCGCAAAAGGATGCGGGCACTCATTCCGTGTTACTTGTTTTTTTGTTTTGTTTTTCCCCCTTGCCTGCACCAAGGAACCCGGTCCAGCTGTCTCTTCGTTCCGGGGAGCAGGAACCTGGGCTTCGGACCCGAGACGGGACTGGCGCATTGTTATTTTTATCTTGTAATCTGTTGGTGGTGGTCCCCCTCTCCCGAAATCTGTCACTACAACCTAAACCCCCTTCACGCCCAACACCACTACCCAAGACGCCTCATCTACAAGGGGTCCTGGGCTAGAACGAATGAACCAACACGAACGACCAGCCAGGCCCACGTAACCGGTGTGTTGGGACATTTCGTGATGGATCGATCAACGAGCTGCTGATGGTAAAGTATCCGAGCCCCCTTCCCCGGGCACCCCTCACTTCTCTCGCGAGTAACAGGCTTTCATGCACCACGCGCTCTCACCTCACACCCCTTCCCTGATGGCTTGGCCGGCCACCCGGGAGGATGGAGAGGGCGGAATATGCGGCTGGCTGGTTGTTTGACTGTGAGACGTTTTGCAAGGAAACGAATATGTGATTCGCAGCCACAGTCTTGTTTTTGTTTCTTCGTGCAAAAGGTTACAAGTGCAAGTCTGGTCATTGGTTTGACGTGTTTCTGAATCGAAGGAACTTCCGGGCACTTGGTTTGTGCGCATAATCCTCGGAAAGAGGTGCTGTCAATGATGAAAACATCCTGACTTGCTTTACCTGGGTTGCAGACTACTGTCTTGTTAGTTTTTGTTGGTCAAAGTGAAGTCTCCCTGGGAAAGCCATGCATTGCTACGGCATGTGAGGTCTTGGTGGAGGCCCCAGGTGGCCGGCGCGATAAGATAAGCCAAAGTGCGCAGCTTCCCCACACTGGAATTCTTAATTCCCCATTATTCCCGCAAGGCCGTCAAGGATCCCGCCGCAAACCGCACGCAAAAGTTTACCCGCAAATATCAGCAGCTTCAGCCCGCACAGAGGTCCAACGCGACGATTGAAAAACGAAAAGGGCCCGAATACGACGGACAAAGTATCGGGCGCGTGCTCGCACTACTCGATTGGCAATTGAAATCATCACATAGGGCACTTGGAGAGACAATGTTTGAGCTGCCCGACGCAAAGAGGTGCGTTGCGTCAACATTGGGCAATCTTCCCTCAACCCACGTATTGCGAAACTGACGGAGGAGATGATAACAGGGTGAGGAGGGAAGACCTCGGATCCGACTCGGAAGATGAGGCGCCCCACCACGACGAGGGGCAGGACGCGGAGCTGCTCGCGAAACTGCACGCTCGCATGGCGGGTATGCTAGACCTGAGCAGCCTCGAACAACCCGCGCCGCCGACGACCACCGAGAAGACGAAACTCGCTGCTACAAAAATGACGGCTACTTCGGATGATGGTGACGAGGAGGGGACGCTCCGGGACAAGGATGAGGAGATGGGCGACGCCGCGGCCGAGACGGAGGAATTCGAGTTCCGACTGTTTTCGACGGCGCCGGCGACCAAAATTGCGCTCGTGGACGAGGACGAGCTTGCGTTACAGGGCGAGGGCGATATGATTCGCAAGAGGCCGCTATCGCACTACATCGCGGAGCCGACGCCCGAGATGCAGGCTGAGTTCGCAGAGGCTGCGGTATCGGGGGAGGATGTGTTGCGGAGGGCGAGGCAGCGGCGGTGGGGGATGGAGATGCCGTGGCGGGTGACGAGTATCGCGACAGAGCCGAAGAAGGGGGTCAAAGGAAAGAAGGACGGGGAGAGTGAAGAGGCTGCGAGGAGGAGGAGGCCTGGGAAGAAGAAGAGGATCGCGTTAAGGATGAAAGAAAGGGAGAGGAAGAAGAAGGCTGAGGAGGAGGAGAAGTCTAAGATGAGTAAGGAGGAGGCCGTGAAGGAGAAGAAGAAGAGGTTAAATCGTATCAAGAAGTTGAGGAAGAGGAAGAAGGGAAAGGAGGCGAAGCAGGGCGGTGGCGGTGGCGGTGGTGGTGATGCGGAGGATGCTGGGGATGACTCGGAGGGTGATGATGAGTAGGCGACATATGTTGCAAGCCAAGGTGACCGCTGAGGCGCCATGCTCTGGGAAGTGGTGAGGTGGTTTGTGATTTATTGTTTGGGTCATGACTTGTGAAACGGAATGATCTCTTGGCCTCATCATGATGGTATTCGAGTGTTCCAGACATCGTTGCTCTGAAGTCTGTGGATGTCTCAAAAGGCATCCCCGAATATCTCATTCACGAAATGTATGAAGGAGGATTGCAAAGGAATTGGATCATGCTTGGAATGCCAGCCCATACATGTGCGACGAGTAAGGGAATGTCCCAAGTCTGTCGTCGGTGATGTATTCGGTGGACATCGAAGATTTCTCGCCCATGTTTCGATAGTAGCTGTGTGCTGGATGTAGTGGCTCAGCGTCTTCTCGGGATTGAAGATCTTAGCTAAAGCTAGGTGAGGCTCTAGGAACCTTTCCCCCCCGTAATCACACACGCAACCGGAGACTCGAGTCGTTGGGTCTTTACGAATGTTATTCAATGTTGAATCGCTTCAGTGTAACGTGCCACCAAAAAACTGGGGGGCCAAATTGGGAAACGTATCACAATACTCGGCAACTCCTCTTGGATGTACTTGGAGATCGATAGTTGTTTCGGCGCTTGTTGTGAAGTGTTTTCGTTGATGATGTATTCGAATAAGTTCCCTCAGCCTTCGTTAAATAGTTCTGCATTAGTGCTCGAACGAGAGAACAACGATCGTAATAAACGAGAATCATAGAACAAGATCAACGGGGTATGATGCAGACGCCGAGATCCCTCCGCTTCTATTAGAGAAAGTGAACGAGGGCACAGAAAGGAGATAATCGATGCCTCCTGAAACTTGCCTCATATTCTGTCAAGAAATCCGTTGGTTTACCAACTTCCCGGAGTCTAGATGTTGTCCAAATGACAGTGGAAGACCTTATTCTGCATCATGTCGCGGGCCTGTTGGGACTGCATCCACATCTCCCGGCCAGCCTTTGACAGCGATCAGCAGACAGGTCAGCCTTGCTTGGTGGCCTTTGCCTGAGTTCTGGCTCCTTCTTAATTTTTAATCCTTTCTCTTTTGCCTGAGCTGAGCAGAAGGTGGCGGCAGAAGGAAAAACCTACTCCGGCTCTTATTTCTCTACCTTAGAAATGTCAACCATCCTTGCTCATCGCTCCCACCACGATGACATCAAAGAACGACAAGTGAACGACCGCCAGCAGACCAAAATTTGCTCAAACTGTCGTCCAAGTGCGCGGGAAAACGAATTTCGACACGACTCTCGCGAATCACGCTCGACTGAGCCAGGCGTACGGTACCGCGACAGTTACGGCCGAGGCCGATCAACTGATCAAAGGAGCCACCACCGTGACGACTCTTGCGTCAACCGCTCTCCTGAGCATGTAGGCCACGTGCTTGAGGCAGTTCATTCCACCGAGCCCATACCCAGAAGGTCGGGCTCTCTGAAAATGGGTTGGGAGGCTCAGCAGGCAAGCCCAAGCCACAGCGAAGTTGCTCTTGATTACGATCTCTTTGGTGGTCATGTCTGGGCTTCTGGGCCTTTGGAAGCTATCCCAGATCTTGTCGAAAGGTAGGGAACGCCTTCAACGCACGTTATGTGACTTTTTGTTTCGTGCTTTCAAACAGCAGGCCTCCCATTGCCATTTCAGCCGCAATCCTTTAGCATTTGAAGAATTGCGGAACAAATGCTGGCGAACGTCAAGAGAAAGCCTGTGTGCATTTCAGAGCCATCGTCTGTCTCCATGGAAACGGACACGCTGCAATATCACCCCATCAGGGAGAACTTGACTGCAAGAGATGATCCCCCGCCACGGAGCAGCGAGTACGTACCGTCCGAGAGCAGAGACGATCCGAACCACTACCGAAGGGTTTACTATAGTGGCAGCCCTCTCCTGACGAAAGGTTACGCACCTAGATGACATAACAGTGGCGCTGATAATTTCTTTCTTCACAACAGGAACATATCCTCATCGACACTTGCTCGAGGTGGAGACCGCAAAGGCGGCGATGCTCGTGGAGGCAGGCAACGTGACAGAAGCTACAACGACAGGTGAGATCCCCGGGCTAATCATTTCCAGTCATAGGAACGAACATCAAATTACCTTGAGCTGACAAAGGATTTGAGGAAACGAATCTCCCGCAATAGCGGCACGAATTATCAATGGGTCTGGGAAGACAGCATTCCCCGCAACAGTGCGATGGCACTGCAATTCACAAACCAACAACGTCGTCAAGAGACTCGCATCGGCTGCGGAAGTCAAACCCGCCCCAAGGAACAGCGAGGGCGCTCCGCTTTCCCAGATCGCCCCTGCAGTCAACGCCGTAACTTTGACCGCGTTCAATTCACCGTTATCGTGCTGAGGGAACCACAACTCCCGGCAGCTTCCCTATGCGCTCACACTCACGTGAAGATTCCTCTCGTCCGAGAAACAGCACCAACTACCACCATCCTCAACAAACTTCGAACCCGTCGACCAGAAGCCATTTCGTTGGCATCAAAGTCGGGAATAGTCCGAGTGCGTTGGCCGCAGAGCCAGACAACAGGAGGACTCATGGGAACGGGGCTCCGGATTTCGCAGATGCAAATTTCCAGCGGAGAGACTGCAGCTCTCGCGGACAACCTGGAACGAAACATCAAGCGTGAAGAGAAAGACTTCAACGTTTTTACGTGGAGGATGGGATGGCATATGAAGGACATGACATGTGAACGAATAGGGAACTTACCCGCCGACTGGCGTTGAATAATCAAATCGCTGACAAGCGACACGTAGATTAGTATAAGAAATGAATTTTGTGACTGACAACGATCCGTTGTTCTTCTCAACTTGGATGGTGATGTTTGTCTTCTCGAGCTCGGCCTCTCTTCGTCTCGCCAAGGTAGGATTGACCCCGCGTAAGGGGATGATAGTCCTCTTCTTGCCAGTTTCTCGGGAACTGGATTTGCTTGATCACGGCTCAGCTAGTATTTGAAGTCGTACTGGTTTCAAAATCTGTTTCCTGATGAGACACGAGGATCCTAGGGCTGCTTCCTAAATGTAGAATGTACAAGCAATTGACGCCCAAGCTCTTACAATTTATCGGCAAATACGCCAAGGACAGACACAGCTTTGACGTCGCCCGTGGAGGTTCAGAGTCCGGGAACAGGCAAGCAGACCTGATGATTAACATATGGCGGATCATCAGAGGGTTATTTCCACACTCTCCATGCCGAGACAGACAAACATCACCAGAAGAGTGTTCCACACTATAAAATAACGATTACAAAAGCCCAACCGAAATATAGTACAGGGGAGTAGCCCTCAGCAAGTTTCTCTCCTTAGGTCAAAGGTTCTTCTTCATGCCCTGCGCCTGGAAAGCCGCAGAAATCTCGCCAGAGGCGACGTAGATGGAGTAGAAGGGAATAAAGACCCAGAGCATGTTAAAGAAGACGAGGTAGACCCACAGGTACATGAAGTTGCTGGTATCGAGGTTGATGTTGCCCGTCAGCCACTCGGGGCAGAAGGTCATGAAGCCGCCGTACAGCTCCGCCGTCGCGATGAGGATCATCCAGATGTTGACCTTTGGGTCGCGCTTGGCGACGAGGTAGCAGATCCAGACGGCCATTGGGCCGGCGCCAAACACGGTGAGCAGCTCGAGAGAGATGACGCCCTGTGTATGACAGGTTAGTAACTTGTTCTTCGCAGGTGTAAGGGGAAGGAGGGGAAATTTGGGATTGACGTACGAGGTCTGCGCCGGCCCATCTCTTATCAGCACGGGCGTAGACCATCCAGAGCTGCGCAAAAGGGTTGCTACCACCTGATTGAGCGCCGTAAAGGCGGTCTGAGTATCCGAGAAAGTTGGCGGGGGTCGGGTGGTATCCAGAGAGATCGGCGTCGGGTATGTCGCCGACGGGGATGTAGGAGAAGAAGCAGTGGTAGAGGAAACTACCCTCGAGGAAGAAATGGATGAGGGCGTCGAAGGCGTGCCATATGAAGAGGATGCGGTAGCTTGTTGAGGTTGCGGGGTGAAGGACGCGGCGAGAGACTGCGATGGCGATTGAGAGAAGGACAACGGTCGCGGCAAGCGAGACGAGCGTCGTCTGGTCGAACAAATCGGGCGGTAAGGCAGTAGTGGCGGTCGACATTATGGATGATTTGTTTCCGACTTTCCGAGTCGATCGAAGCTGCTTCTGCCAAAATCATAGGTATCGGAGGTGATATGAGGGGTCGTTGAGGCTCAGTCGACGACTCTGGGCAATAGGCGGTGTTACGCAACAATAAGATTTCCTGACGCTGAGCTCGGTGCTCCGTGCACCGGGAATACTGTTCCGGTGTGGGGAAACATTGGAAACTACAGTATCCACCCACCGCAGTATGATAGGAAGATGGGATCAGGTTAAACAAGTCGCAATTATCTAATCTTCGTTAAAACGTTATCAACCTCAACTGGATGTGCCCAAAATTCAGTCTCGAAGAGATAGATCAATAATTTTCGACGGATGGGAATATATGTTTCCGGCATTTGGTACTGGTTAAGGATCATGGTCTGCGTATGTCAGTTAATCTAAGATTAAAGCAAATCACATGACACTGGTAGAGAAATTCTCAGCAATGAAGTGGCATTATGACTAGCCTAGGTGTAATGAAAAAAGAACCCAGGTATCATTGCCTCATTACTTTCCATAATCCGATTCCAATTCCCGAACGCCTATCCATTGATATCCTCCCGCAGTATTTAGGGGTATCATCGAGGGAGGAGCGATTTAGTGCTTGGCAGATTCCTTGTGAACATCGGCCTTGGCCTCGTGGGAGGACTCGTCCATCTTGTCGCCGACGGCATCCTTAGCGGCGGAGGCACTGGTCAAGCATTAGTACGTGCATTATTCACAGACGAAATTGGGTCTTACCGGCTGGTGAGGGAGGCATCGGAGTCCTTGGCGACCTGCTTGTTGGTCTCCTTGGAGGCGGTGGCGCCGGCCTGCTGAACAGACTCGGAAACGTAGTTGGCGGCGTTCTTGATGGTCTCCATTGTGATGTTTGTTTGTTGATCAAAGATCGAAAATTGAAGTTGTCTGAAGTGTTTGTGTGAGATAGTTTGCTTGGTGTGTGATGAGGAGAAGAAAAGGCTTAGGACGGGCGGTGGGAAGAGGAGGTTTATATAATGGATGGAGAGCAGGTTTGATATTGTGAGGAAGGAACGCAGCCGCTGCCTTTTGCCTTTGGCATCGTGGTTGCGTAGTTCCTTCCCTCCTTCCCGCCTTGCAGTGAGGTGAGTAGTAGGTGCCCGCCGCCCTCGTGAGTTCATACTGAAGCCAAGAAGGCAACTACTTGACGTATACCTTGGTTTAGGCGGGCATATGCCACTAGAACAGGTACCTGCCAGGAAATGAGCTACACACTGCCACCGCCGCCCCCACCCCCCTTCTCTTCGTATGGTCCCTCCGGATGCTCGTGTCAGCTCGTGTATGTTTCTCCCTGCGCGTGTCTTGCCTCCCGGGCTTGCCCAAGTGTGGCTGTTGCGCAGTTTCACCCCATCTGGCAAGGACGACGCTCAGGGTCTATCATGTGAACTGAAGAAATGGCGTCATAGACTACGTGGTTCCCCCAGTTACTGCGATAGATGCCGATTGCGTGGGAAATCGCCCCGGGAGCCAACGGAGAGGTGTCATGTCAAAAAACAACCGAAAATGGTTCCATGCGGACGGTGGAGCTTGGGGGTTGTTTGGGTGCAGTCGCACCAGCCACAAGCACCCCAGAAGCTCCAGGAGCTGCAGCCGGGAGCTTCAGGGCGGGGGGAGCTTCCCTCCTAGCGAGTGACGTCAGGCGAACCTATGCGGGCTGGACCACAAATAACCGCGCTAACGTCATAGTGCCTCCGCGTCGACTGAGGCCAGGCTGGGTGTTCCTTTCTACCTCTGGCACCGAGAGTCCACTGGCAAATCGCGTTTGGAGTCGACATGCCACATGCAAAGCATCATGTCGCGCAATTCGCGTAATGCTGGACGGCAAAATACGTCAACCTGTCGATTGCTCCAGGATGACCAGCCAACCAAACAACCCATGACCGACATGGCTCCGTCAGAAGGATGGCATTTTTTCAAATCTCGATTGTAGGCTCATAGTTCCCCACCATTTCTGGGACACCACTTTCCGTGAAAGAGCACCTCCCAGGGTTGGGAATTAGTCACGATTTTAGTCAATTAGTCAAAAGATACTACTTTTTTGAAAATATATATATATTAAATATAAAGATAAAATAGATAAAGTAAATATATAACTATATAGTTTAATAATTAAATATAGTATACATAGCCTTTTATTCTTAAGTTTATTATATTTATAATATATAAACTATAATTAGTTAAATTAGTCTTAAATTTTTCTTAAAAGTAACTAAAAAGTAACTAATCTACTTAATAATTAGAATAAAAAGCTATATATTACTAATATAAATCTCGTAAAAATATATAGTATGTATACCTATTATTAGTATATAATAAAATATTTTTTATAATTTTAGCTATATCTTCTATATAGTGACTAAAGCTTTGACTAATTTGAATAATTTTTTGACTAAACCTGACTAATTCCTAACCCTGGCACCTCCACATTCTAGGAGGAGCATCTCAGAGTCGAAAAAGCTTTCCTACCTAGCCACAGTGGACCGTCTCTCACAAGCTCAAAGCAATGGCGAAGCCAAGCAAATGCTCCTCTCACCAATGAGCACATACGAAGAGCAGGTGGAGCTCTTCGACATCTAGTCTTCCCCTTATTGGCAACATCGTCCGAGAGCTCCCCTGTCTTGTGACGTAGTGGCAGGTACCGTTCTGGACCGTACTAAAGCGTGCAGAGCAAATCAGACCCGTCCGACCATCTTTTCAGCCTGCCTTCCTCTAACCTCGAAATGCCCTTGACTGCTGCTTCCTGCCTGCCCGCTGGTCCCGCGCGCTCTGGAAGCGGCAAGACGCGGGTTTCAATTGTGCATAGGCGCAGCCCGGCAAATTCCCGCACCGTCAGGTTGTCCACCGACGAGCAAACGCCTGTATGTCATCGAGATCTCTATCTTGGCTGACTATCACTAGAGCACACTTTCAGCAAACGCCTTCGACGACTCGCTTCTCAACTGTTTGCTCTCGGACCTTCCTCTCCGGTTCACTGCGGCTGAACCTCCTGAATATGGGGGGATTACTCCGTCGCGTCTCATGTGATGCTCCAGCAGGCCCAGCAGCCCTTGGATGGGCGAATACGAAGCCGGGAAATGGTCGATGCATTTCCAAACACGGCAAGTGCTTTTCCTGGCGGACGGAATAACAGCAGACAGCTCGGCGGGATTGTCTCAAGTCGAACAGCGAGCTTGACAGAATACCTTCATCACAAGATGGGCGCCCCGCATGCTTACCTCAGTCCAGCGACACAGATGGTCTCGTGCCCTTCGCGACGTTCGCCTCCTCAAAGCTTCGCCCGTACCCCCTTCATTTGTCCGACTCTCCGACATGGAAACATCCTACATCAAATACGTCACCCTCACGACATATGAGACTATCACTAGTTTTCTTCTTGGCCAGCCACTGCGGACCCTAATAGTATCTCCCAATGCAAACTGCCCCTCCATTGCCCCTCATGCCGCCTGGAATCTCGGAGAGACAGCTTGCATGTCCCGCATTCCACAGATTAAGGTGACTGTCAATCAGCGGGCCCCAGGCTAGCTAGTTCACTCGCGAGAACTCAGCTTCGGTGTTTCGTCTGACCCCGCCGCTAGAACTATGTCGTCAGGCAAGTGCTCGGCCCTACGAGCTTACGCTATCGTTGTTTACAATGCCAGTCGTCGTTATCGCTTCTTAACCTTTACCGCCGTTCCTCAGCCCGCGTCTTCAGCCCGAATATGAGACTACGGTTGCGTTCCAAGACTTCGAACAAGTCCCTCGAGTACGCCCGCGCCGCGTGTCCCGCGTCAATGCAGGCCTCGGCGTCCATGAGGCCTCGTAGGCATGCGATACGAAGCACTTCATCGACTGATCCGTGCAGCAAAACGAAGATACGACCAAAGATTGGCATGAGGATAAATGCGGAACGATGCGTCGATCGTGGAACGCTAAGGCTTGCCTGGCGTGCCCCGCCTGCCAGCTTTCCCCGTGCGGCGATTCCCAGTGCCCCTGATGATCGATGCTTCAGTCGATCATCGACCACATCGGCTGCTAAGATGCCCGAGGCGGCGTCGGGCCCCCGTCGGATAAGCCACGACAGCCGACTGGCCCGATTTCACTGACCGCTTCGGCCGTCTTTCATGATTGAGGGGTAAAGAAGGGTAAAGAATGGCTTTCGGAGACTACTTGTTGTTTGGCTTTTCTTTCGCTGAGCAGGTTACACAAGACCGCTTCGAGACACACCAGCACTAAGAGCACTATGTGAAGGTTCAATAGAGGGGTAAAAGAGGTCCCTGGCATGGCCGGTCTCAGGCACAACTTGCCGCCATTTACTCAATTAGGTTTTAAGCTCGACTGTGACAAGAGCTTGGCTAACTTGGCGAACGAACCCCGATCTTGAAGGAATACCGCGATCTCGATATCAAATCCTTCTCAACTCGGCATGCCCTGTCAGGCTGAAATCGGGCTTTGAGCCGGGCACTCGGCGAGAATGCTAGTCTCCAGAAATTGGATTCAGCGGCATGCTGTTTTGAATCACCTATCATACAAGCGGAGCTTCGTTGCGGGGGTTAGGAGACTGACGATCTCCGCCTGCGCAATTTTGAATGCTTTCAAGACGTGCAGCTCCTCTGCATGCATGGCAGCATCCGCTTGGAAGGGTCGCCATGGTCGCTCATCGCTCTCACACTTGTCCCAGCCGGAAAGGGTGCCGTCGGCGGCAACGGCGGGATGCGGCGGCACAATGCCTTTTTGGATGTAGTCTCGTATCTTCTTCATTGCACAAAGAGAAATGGCGGCCAACGTGCAATGTCCCTCGGCCTGAAGCTCAAAGACGCCTGCGTCGACAAAGTTTTGGGACATATCCAAAGCCGCGCAGAGGGGTGTAACGGGGTCGTGGGTGTTGCCTGCGAAGAGAATGGGGAAGGACGTATTGACGGGATCCGGGCTCTGGAGGTTCGCATCCCAATCCGGGCTTGGGAACTTGGCCTCGAAACCCCAGCCTTCACAGGACATCATGAGGGAAATCAACTGGATAAGGTGAGCAGGGTATGCCAGGTGACCGGAGCCTTGTTGCACTTACAACGTCGGCGAACGATGTGAAGCTGGAGGTTTTCTTGTACAAATCGTCCAGAGCATCGTTACGCTGCAGGAAGCGACCGCCGTCAGCCCTCGCAAGCAACAACGTGATCTAATTACTTTCACTCACCTTGACCTGCTGGTCGCTACAGCTTACTGCCGGCTGGCTCTCACTCATGTCGACGATGGCGGGCATTCTGAATTGCGGACTGCACATCGGGGTCAAGTCTGGAGCATTTACAAACTGTGAAATTTCTGCCCCAGTGTGTAAGAGATTAATCAAGGTGCCGACGATGGGGAAAAGCATCACCGGGGCGTAGAGTGCGGTGAAGACAATTTTCTTGATATCGGCCTCCATCAGGACCACGGGCATGTTATGCAAAGCAGAGATGACGATGAGCGGCTCGGCTCTCAGCCTACTCATGACGCCCTCGTATCGTGCCCTGATGTCGTCTGGCTTGTCACCCTTGCGGAAGAGGTCGCATTTTCCCTCGGCGAGGTGGCAGTAGTAGTAAAACTTGTCAAGGATGGGATTTGAATCTCTCATTGTCGACACCCACCAAGTCTATCGTTTTCAGCATGCAATCACACGGGCGGTTGGAAGGGTGAGACTCACGGGTCTGTCATACACATGAGAATCCACGACACCATCAAGTACAAGTCGACCAACAGAGTCAGCTGTAGAGGTCCATGGTCAGCCATTGCATGTAAACATATCACAATCAACACGGAGAGGGTGCATACGATACATGGCAGCGAATGTCTGCCCAATAAGCGTGCCGTAGCTGAAGCCCCAGTACACGAGTTTGCGCTTGGTAGAAGGAGGAGCAGCCTCGCTGGGTGACCGCACTCCCGCGCCGAGAGCAATTGTTTCGAACCCATTCTCATCTAGCCAGTCATCGTGAGCGTCGATGATGCTCTTGATATCGGCCGCCACGTTCGGCGTGCCCATGTACCTGAAAGCGCTGTCCTCGCCGTCCTTTTGCAAGCATAGTTTCGAGACCGCCCTGGCTCGGTTGGCGAGTGCGTCCATGGCCTCGTTCGTACCGTTCGGCAGACCGACATCGTGAGCGGAATTGATCCATGTTATCCTGCGCATCATGGCGAGCCTCTTAGAGTCTGCCGAAGTGTCGCCGGTTCCGAAGCAGTCGGCGGACGGCACCGTGGCGCCGATGCCCCGGGGGTCGAAACCGAGGAGATCGACATCTCCGCCGACGGCGGCTTGGATACTGGGGCCTTTGGGGGGATACACGAACGCAGTGCCGACGCCGCCGGGTCCGCCCGGGTTCAAGACTATCGGGGACTCGGAGAAGCGGCCGGTGTCGAGTCCATGACCGGGCGCCGGAAGGAGGACCATGGCGACGTGCACCTTGGGGTTGTCCGAGAACTGATTCAAGGGCCGCTGGTAATCCATCGGCACGGTTAGGCGGGCGCAGAGATAGGATCCGCCGGCCATATCCGGAAGGGCGCAGTTTACCCAGTGAAGCTTCTCGCTGGTGGGGATGTCATCCCAGTGGGTGTAGACGGGGAAGGGATGAGACGTCGGACGGAGGACGACATTGCGGTTGTAGAACCACTCTTGCAGTTTCCATGACCAGATGCAGAAGAGGAGGATGCCGAAGACCAGAGGCCTCCATCCTCGCCGTTGCGGCAAGGGTTGCAGAGGAGTGATTGAGTCAGCGAGACTTTTCGCCGACATGATGATCGGCTGTGACCAGAGTCAAAAGCGGCGGTTCCCTGATTGATGATGGCGGAGTAGACTGCCGACAGCGACGATTGTGTCGAGGTTGAGCGACAAAGCGAAGAAAGAATCACAAGGGGATTGATGCCTGCGGCAGCCCTCCAGACTTCTGGGCGGGTCAAGGTCGCGGCTCCTGCTGCATCGAAGCGGCACAGTGATCGACGCTAGCCAGTCAGATTATCGAATTGACACATTATCCTTTTTGACGCAGTTTCTTGGCGGCTGACCCGGTTCAACTGGTGTGCTTTGACGAGTAATTGAGATACTTTCGAGGGCGTAATTGAACGTCCCTCTGGTGTCTGGATTCCTTCCACGCAGCAGTCTCGGTATCTGCGTTGGTGATGGGTGCGTGCAGTGCAGCGCGGCGACACGAGACGGGCTGAAGTCCGGACGCCAGGGGGGCGTTTAGGGCGAGTGTTGCGGCGCCAATACGCTGCTGTGGCAGACGTTGTAGGCTGGATGTTGGAAGGTTCCTTCTTCAATATTGAAATTGGGGCGGTTGGAGACCTCCAAATGACTAAATGACAAACAGTTTTGCTTGCCGCTTCACTGGAAACGGGGAACCAGCGAGTCAGCTCATTCTCTCGTACTGGAGGGGCGGCAGAGATACCCAGGACTCCCAGGGCTCCAAGCAAGGCCACGATACCTTCATGAGTATTCAATACGTCGGGCACCGGCACGATCGCAGGGCGCGTCTGGGGAGTGGCCTTGGCGTGTGCGATAAGCGATGAGCAGGTGCCAGGGAGGAATCCCACGATGTTTCCTTGTTTTGGGTGCGTTTAGGGCCAGAGGCCACAGCACACCTAGTCTTGCTCTCCTTTTCACCACCATCTCAGCCTAGCCGGGCCCAGCCGGCCCAGTCCAGACCCAAATACGAGAAACAAAAGGAACGAATATCTAGGGCGGAGGTGGCTGTTGCTTGATAAACGCGGATGTATCCATCTTGGTCTAAACTCTGCCACGACAGGACAGTCCCTAGGACGATGACCCTCGGCGACCCTTTGTAATTTGGGAGGCGAGCATACGCTTTTAGAAGCCGCCCCCAGAATCTCGCAACAGTAGCCCGATATCTAGGCTGTCGAGGCACGGAGCAAGCCAAGGCGGCCGCTTCTGGAGGATGAGAGAGAATGCATGAATGGCAAGCATCGACAGAGAATCCCGTTCGTCAAAGAGTTCAATTGACGAGCGCTGGAAGTTCGTGAACGTCTCAGATCACCCGCGGCAAGAGCTATTTTCGGAACTGAGCGAGAAATGGATGCGACGAAAAGGGGATGCGGGTGCGCAGCCTCAAGCTGGTGGTGGTGGTGGCGTTGGCCAAACTGCTGATGTCCATATGTGAAGTTGCCTCTGAAAGCTTCGATGTTGCTGTAGTTGTAGCTGAGTGCTGCTGAGCCGGCTTGGCTGGCCTGGGTAATATCCGGAGGTTGCGTTGTGTTCAACGGGGCCGCCGATGGGACAGGCTTGGATGGCAGAAGCTTGAGAGCGATGATTGTGCCTGTCCGTCTGGAGAGGGTCACAGAGGCCTTGCGGAGGCCTTGCGCAATGGAATGGAGGCGACTAGTATCGGGCAAGGAAGCGGAGTTGAGCAATCACAACAACCCTCGACTACGGCCGCCGTTCCGGTTGGCACCGTCTACCAGACCAACAACGGGTCTGGGGTCTAAGACAACGAGGAGTTCGTTCGGACGTTGCTGTGGTAGTCGCTGGCGATGGCACAGACACACAGGCAGGCACTGACAACCCTATATCTGCGATCCCTCTATTGACCCATTTGCTCTGATGATCCCCGGACGGCAGTTCTAAACGGCAACATTTGTCGACGACGGCTGTCGCAGGTGAGGTTGTGCGTACCAGAGGGCCACTGCTGTCTGTCCAGGGGGCGTTCACATGAGGTGGGATTGCGATTGTGATGCAGGCCTGGCCAAGCCAAGATGCGAAAAGACAAAGTCGCCAAGTAAGCTTGGCTGCTTAGGTGTTGGAAACAAAAACTCGATGAAGTTTTGGAGGTTGTTATCTTGGCCCCTGGCGACGAGTCGTTGAATGACAACACTTCAACGCAGCCAAGAGCGACGAGGGATGGTCTTGGTAAAATCTTTTTCAGCACGTCAAAGTGGTCGGACCCAATGGCAGAGGGAAATAGCTTCCCCAGACGGCCCAGGCTTCCAAGACTATATCATTCAGCCCTCCAAGCCTCCAAGACCAGCCATTCCGCCGCCTGTTCCGGAGGAATCTTTTTTCCTTGCGCCATCCCACATATACGTGGACACACACTCGCACCTTTGGACATTCAACCACATGGCGCACCACTTATAGGTGATCACCGACGGCTCACACAGACGGCGCACACAGACGGCGCACTAGACATGTCGTTAACAAGTTTGCCTTTCGGGTTGCCAGCCTAAAGTAATGCCAATTTAAGCCGCATCGCAGGAGGTGATTGCCGTCATCGAGACGTGATTAGCATTACCCGAATGGACTTAATGAATAAGGGCGTGATAGTTTGCTAAAAATAATTGGGATTTAGGCTAAGTTATAGAGCTACTAGTCAGCTAAAAAAATAAATATTCTAATTCTTTCGAGGGACTATACCTTATTAGGCTTAAATTTTAGCTTATATAAGAGGTACCTATTCTAGCTAGATTTATATATTATCCCCCCCCCCCCCCCTACTTAATAGGTATTTCCCTTAATAGGGGTTAATTTCAGGGGTATAAATTATAAAAAGGTAGCTTTTTACTAATTAAGTATAGGAGTTAATTAATAGCTAATTCAATAAATAATTAAGGAAGTCGCTACTAATATAAGCGCGCGTTATAATAGATTAATATATTAAAAGCGTTATTACTACTATAATAGTTAGTCTTATTACTAAAGAGGACTTTTAGGCTAATAACGAGAGGGTTAATAGGTATACCCTTCCTAGGAAGTATACTTATAATATATAGTATAACTTCCTATAAGTTACTATAGCTATCGCAAGGGACTTCCTTAATAATACTAATATTAAGTTTTAAGAGTTATTCCGCTTTATAAAGGTAGAGTTCTCCTTACTTATAGACTAGCTATATAAGAGAGACCTTATTATTAATACCTAGTTCTAAACTACTAAATAGAAAGTATTAATCTTCTTATATATTATTAAGTAGTTAGTAATATAATAAAATACTACCTCTTAATTTAAAATATCTTAGAATATAATATTAAAGATATTTAAGATTATACTAGAAGCTATATATATTTTATATTAATACTTTATAAAGCTACTTAATCTATTATATATCTTAGAGGAGGTTAAATATAATAAGGAGAGGGCTTAGTTTAATAGGTATATTAGAGCGATAGATAGGATATTTATCCCTACCTATATCCCTATAGATAATTAGTAATAATTCTTTAATTAAAAGGGGTAATTAGCTTAAAATATACTTATAATAATAAAGTTTAACCTTACTTTTATATATATACTTATAAGTATAGAGGGTTTTATTAATAACTTAACCCTATTTAATTATATATTAGCCTAGTTTTTTAAGATATTAGATAGGAGGTATTACCTTATTAATATAAGCTTCTAGTAGGATCTTAAGGGTATAGTAATACTATTTAATAGTAAGAGGTATTACTTAAAAGATTATAATAAGGGGATATTATAGCTATAGAGTAGGAAGGAGTTATTTAACTTATATTATATAAAGCTAAGAATAATAATAAAGAGGGTATTTAGAGTACTAAAGAGGGTATTTATAATCCTTTAAGGTAGCCTACTAGAGTATAACTTCGCTATATAAATCTAGATTATTTATATAATAACTAAGCTATATAACTTTATTAAAATTATAAAGAGGGAGTAGAAGAAGATAGAGGATAAACCTAATAATATTAATATTAAAAAAATCCTTAAAGTTATATAAATAAGGGTAGATAAGTTAATAAGTAAAAAAAAAGGCTTAGATTTACGTTTTTAGTTATTAATTTAGTACTAGGAGTAGTAATAGAAGAGGTTAGAAAAGGAGGAGTAATTAATAGAGGTAGTTATTAAGTAATTAGTACTAGAAGTAATAAGGCTATAACTATTATTATTCTACTACTTTTAAGGATTCTACTACTTATTTTTTAAATACTACCTTACTCTAATAAGACTAATAAGACTTTTTTTTAATACTAAAGTTAGGATTTAGTAAGCCCCTTTAAAATCTAAGTATTCTTATTAGATTAAAAATATTTAAGGTTTCCTAGCCCCTCTTAGTCTCTCTAATTACCTTAGGTTAACTTATCTCTATTACTAGCCTTATTAGCCTCCTCCTCCTCCTCCTCTAAATCTAATATATTATTACTATTATTAAATCTACCCTTATAACTCCTATTACTTATAATATTATTATTCTATAAGTATAGGAGCTTTAATCTCTTTAGTAATATATTAAATACTAAGGCTCGAATAGGGTTATATTTAAAATAGCTTACTACTTTTAAAATACCCTTATCCCTAAGCTAATAACTAAATAGGGTATTATAAGCTATAATTATACTTATAATCGCCTCCTCGCCTATTAGATAGGTAAAGTAAGCTATTCCTTCCCGAATTATAACTATAACCTCGTTATAAAGTATCTTTTTTACTTATTATAAAGTAGCTTATTTATTAATTAATTAACTACCTCTAAAGGTATTAAGGGTATTATTAGCTAGGCCTAGGCTTAAAGAGGTATTATCTAGATTAAAGTTAGCTACCCTCTA
>JAVHLU010001624.1:0-27617 GCA_036785755.1 Colletotrichum ledebouriae
TAAGTTACAAATCCTGCCCTCACGAAGTGAGGGGTAAGATATTCTGAAACGTAACTGCAAAGCAGTAGCTTATTAAGCAGAAATCGCGCTCGGATCACTATGTGGTCCGTGCGTAACTTCTGTATATCTATAGCTATAAAGCTAAGGATTATAAATATTTATATATATATATAGTTATTGCTATTATTAGAATTTATATAGATTTTTAAAGTATTTATTCCATGAAGGAAATACCTTTATAGTTGTTATTTATATTTTTTAGTCATTAAAGTATTATTAAAGAGATATTATATAGGTATATAACCACATATACTATAGTTATTTATCAAGGTTTATATAACCCTTATAAGATTATTATAGAATTTTTCAAGATATACCTTCGGTATTCTTATAAATATAATATTACTATAATAATAATAAAAGATATTATAATTAAGGTTATTTAGAAATAAAGGGGTTATAATAATAGAGAATAGTATATATTAAGGAGCAAAAAAGGAATAAGAGAGAGGAAGTTTTAATAAGTACTTTTAGTAATAAATACTTATTTTAAAATAATAAGTAGAGGTTTAGTTAGAGCTAGGCTTATAATTATTAAGAAATATCCTATAGGGCTATATTTATAGTTATTAAAGAGCTTATTTTATTATAATAAGAGTAGCTATAATATAGTTACTTATAACTATAGTTAGAGAAATAACCCCTAGAAAAAGGTCGCTCTAGAGCTAACGTTAGTTACGTGCTACGCTAGGAACGGGCGATGCTAAAGGTATTACGATATAATGCTAGTCGACTTCGACTTCGATCGGCAGTGTGACCTATCACGGTCTCGCGAGGTTGGATTCTCCGAGGAAATTGATACCGTGCAGCGTTATATGCGGTCTTGGGAGCGTATGCGTGCTGCCAAGCAGCTTCCTCGCCTGTAGAGAGATGTCACTGCTAAATTTACATAAACCAGTCACTCTTCAAATTGGGCAAAGTTGAAGAACACGCTCGCTTTGCCTTCCGATCTTTGGCACATACTTCAGTGAAAGACTCCGCTTTTGACATTTTAATGACCAGAAGAGGTCGTCAGAGACTCAGAGTGATAGTACTGATGATAGTTCACCAGACGCTTGACGCACAATCTTAAGCTGGAAGGGAACTCTGCAAGGACGGCAAATCGCAAACTGACTTCATAAGACCTCGTTTTTGAAATGGCTATCAGCCAGTTCTGCTTAGAGCTAACTTCAATTTAATTCACCTATAGTAAAAAGGTATTGTGACCACAAAACGCCTCAATGTTCAACTCGACTCAGACACAATCCACACTCCATTTTCCTTCACCGAATAATCGATGCGGAAAATGTCTCCTCTAAATATTAGCATGAGAAGAATGCCGCTCGAATTGAAGAGCAAAGAATTCGAGCCGTAGCGACTTGCGACTGCTTCTTCTAAAGAGTAAGTCCGTTAAGAATCGTGACAACGTTCATATCGTGATGCCTTTAGCATCGCCCGTTTCTAGCGTAGCACGTGACTAACGTTAGCTCTAGAGCGACCTTTTTCTAGGGGTCGTTCCTCTAACTATAGTTATAAGTAATTATATTATAGCTACTCTTATTATAATAAAATAACTTTTTAGTAATTATAAAATAAGCCCTATAAGATATTTCTTAATAATTATAAGCCTAGCTCTAACTAAACCCCTAATTACTATTTTAAAATAGGCTTTTATTATTAAAAATACTTATTAAAACTTCCTCTCTCTTATTCCTTTTTTCCTCCTTATTATATATTATTCTCTATTATTATAAACTCTCTATTTCTAAATAACTTTAATTATAATATCTTTTATTATTATTATAATAATATTATATTACTTAATTATATATAAGGATTTTAGTACTTAAGATATTATAATCTAAGCTAAAGCCTAAGCTATTAAAGTCTAGAAGTATATTAACTTAGATAACCCTAAGGGACCTTTATATTTAGATAAGACCTTATTAAAAACCCTAACTCTTAATATATATATTATTAAATAAAACTAGGATATTAATACTTAATACTTATAAGAGAAGAGCGCTTATAATTAATATATCGCTCTATTTAACTAGGAGGCTCTAAAAGAGGCTATTACTAATATTACTTCTAGGACTATTTCTAAATCTATTACTAGGATATAAATAATAAATAAATTATAACCGCTTTAGCTTCTAGCTACTTTAGTTATAATTAATAAGAATATTATAAGTATATAGGAATAATACCTAGAGTACTTTTATTTACTTATTATATAAGAGTCTAAGTAAACCTATAAGAACTAAGAGTTTAAATAGATTAACTATCTAGTTATAAAAACTATTACTTATAATATTATTATACTTATATATATAGAACTTCTTATTAAAAGGGATATAAACCTTTATAGCCTTATTATTAATCTTAAATATTACTACGCTCTAAATAAGGCTAATATCCTTATTACTATCTAAGAGGAGTATATCTAAGTCCTAGAGAAAGTAAATAGGAGTATTAATCCTAATACTTAGATTAAGGATTTTAGGGGTATTTATGTTTATACTATTTAGCTTAAGCTTCTTAAGGTAAGTAATACCCTTATTTTAAAAACCTTTTTTTAAGTAATAGGTTATTACTTTATATTTACTTAAGCTAATATAAAGATTATAAATATTTTTAAATAGGAGCGAGTAGGGATATTAGTCTCTAATATAAGCTAATATACAGCCTCTAGCCACTACATAGTGATTTTACCTACTTAAGTGTAACAAACCTTCTAACTCCGCGCCTCCTAATAATATATAGCCTTCGGTCACGTGATTATAACTTTTCTAACTATAGCTGCACTTATATATGCCTATAGCCTCACGATCTTTAACTTTATATTAATAATAACGTAGTTTTTTAATTATTTAAACTACGAAACTATTAACTTTTCCTCTCGTATACTACCCGCGCCGCTATTAAATACCGCCTCTATTACCGCTTTATCTACTAGCTATACTATTATTAGCAACGCTCTCTCTATATTAAAGCAGTTAGCGCAAGCTATACTTACTAATATTTACCTAGGCTACCTAGGCTACCTCTACCTTAGTAATATAGAGGACTTACTTAAAAAAGGGCTACTCTATAGGGTATATAATAACCCGCTAAACTTCCACTACTAAGTTTACTTACTTAGCTCTAATACTATTACGCCTTATAGAGTCCCTTATAAGGGTATTAAGGTAAGCCCTCTTAAGGGCTATACTAATAATATACTCTCTATATATAGCGGAGTAATTAATAAAGGAGCGGGTTCTATTAATTATATTAAGGCTAAACTCTCTAGCGACCCCCTCTATATTATTTATATTAAAAGGTATGCCTTACTTAGGCTTAGTATATTTATATATAGGGTCTAGTACTAATATAGTAAAGGGATAAGAATAAGGAAGAGGGAGAGGTATAAAGCCCTGCTCGTAGCAGAGCTTCTTATACTTCTAGCTATAAGAACCTCTTAGGAAAGACCTCTTTAGTTAAGGAGTTACCTCTTATATAATAGTATTTACTTTTAGTACCTTACTAGAAGGTTAACCTTTTAGGTTAAGGGGTTATCTTATATAATAGCTTTTATAGCACCTTTAGTACCTTACTAGAAGGTCGACCTTTTATATTAAGGAGTTATTTTATATAGTAGCTTTTACCTTACTAGAAGGTTTAGCGAGGGCATTACTACGTGAGCCTTAGTAGCCTATTTAGCTCCGATATAATTAGCCCTAGTATAGCGCGCGTCTAACTTTATATAAGGGTTTGCTTATAAGTAGTAGGAATATATAGGGTTCCTATATTATTTTCCTTAACTAGTAGAGGGTATAGGTTAAAATACTTATATAGTATTTCCTAAATTATGCCTGCGAACTAGGTGAATTTATTATAGTCCTTTTGCGAAGGGGCTGCGGCGTAATTCCGAACTTAATAAGCTAATATACTAATATATTTAAGGACCTCTTATATAAAGATATACTCTACTTAAGATTATAAGGATAAAGCGCTAGGGTCTTTATAACGCTAGCTAGCTATATATATAAGGCTAACCTATTAAGCGTTCCTATAACTAATAACTTATCTAGTAATAAATAATACTTATATAAGTTAAGCTATTAATAGCTAAGTATTAATTATATCTACTTAGAAGCTACCTTAACTAGATATTACTAGAAGGGCCCCTATATATTAGTAATAAATATATAAGTAGCTTAGACTTATAACTAGTTAAATAGTAACCTATATTTTACTAATCTTTATATTAAACTTAGTTATAAGGGCTAGCTACGTGCTATACCCTATAAGGGTAAGGACTACTAGAATAATAAGGGGAGTAATAAGGGTTTATCTAAGAAGTCTAATATAGCCCCTAGCTACTCTATTAATGTAGTAGTAATTACTTTTTATATAGCTCTTTTAAATAAGGTTAGGGATAATATAATTAACTTAGATAAAGAGCACCTAAGTATCTTTATAACCCCTTACTTAGGACCTTATATACTATATAAGTTTATTATCCTAGATAACTATAGAGAGATATACCTTATAAATACTAAGTCCCTACTTATCCCCTCTTTAATTAAATATTATAATAGAGAGTAAGTTAATTCTAAAATAGCTTTATATCTAATTATTATAAAAGGTATATAGATTATTAAGAATACTCTTAATAGCTTAAAAGGTATAAATATAGAGAACCTTATGCTTTATAATATAGATTATATAGAGGACTTTTATAATAATATTATCTCTAAAGTATTAGTTTAAAAGATAGGTATTTAATATTTAAGGTATAACTATATATCTTACTTTAGAACCTATAAGAATAGTATTATAATTAAGAAACTTATTAGGAAAGCGAACCTCGCTTTCCTTAAATATAAGTCTTATTCCTTATACTCTATTCCTAAGTAGATCCCCTAAAGTATTAATATTATTATTAATAATATAACCTATATACTTATAATATATAAGTATACCTCCTTTATACTACTACTAGACTAGAGCGATAACATAATACTTTAGTATCTCTAAAGCAGCTACCTTAGCCCTAAGGCTTTTAAGTAGCTAGAATATATTACTTAGGGGGTAAGGATTAAGAGCCTAATATACCTATAGTATTAATACTATATAGTTAATTATATTAAATAGGTAATTTTAAGACGAATATTAGAAGATAAGGTAATATACTCTTACTATAGGATCGCATAGGATCTATTTAACTACCCCGAAGGCTTTAACTAGAACTAGTAGCTCCTTATTATTAAGGATAAATATACTAGTTTGCTCTTCGTATTTCTATGCGTTAATAAGACCTATAGTAGTATTATACTCGCTCTATATACCTTTAAGTAATAGGTATTTTAATAGAAGGGACTTTCTATTTATAAGATTAGATAAGATATTAAAAGGTTAGTAATTTTACTTATAAGCTATATAAGATATAAGGATTAGACCTCTATAAAAGGAATAGAGGTTAGAATAACCCCTCTATATATAAAGGAACTAAATAGTAGAGGGGAATATACTAGTTAGGAAGTTATAACTTAAACTATTAAGATACTAGCTATAGCTAGCTTACCTATAGAACTATAAGCTAAGATAGTATTAGTAGTAATAACGCTTTATAATATAAGCCTACTTAAGCGCTATAATTAGCGTTTACTATTATAGATTAAAAAATAGTAGTTCTACTAGTACTTTCGCTAGTAGTAACCTAATAATAGAGTAGCTCTAACTTATAACCTTTACCCTTACTAGGAATATATATACGCCTATAGCTACTATATATACCCCCTTAAGAGGTAACGAGAGAGAGGAATTAATAAGAGAGACTTTAAGGTAGTATTATAGGGATATATTAAATACCTAGTAGGATACGTTCTAAATACCTATAACCTATATAAGGTTTAGATCCCTATGTTATAAATAGTTATTATTATATAGAATATAACGTTTAATAAATAGATTTTCTATATAAAGGATAAAGTAAAAGAGGCTATTCTAGAAGATATTATTTATAAGATAGTAAAAAAGATTAAAAACCTATATTATAAGTTAACTTCAAACTTTAGATCTTAGGTATTATAAATAAGAATAAAGCTATATTAATACTTATAACTAAATAGTTACTTATAATAACTCTTATTCTTATAACTAAGTCTCTAAATAAAAGAATCCTAAAACTTCTAAAGTAATAGGTAGGTTAGAAGGGGGGGTAGCTATTATCCCCTAATCCTATACTAGAGCTAGATAAAAGCCTAGCTCTAATAAATAGACTAATAAGTATAGTATATATATTAGAAATAAACTATGTATATAAAGCTATTAGAGACGTTAATTCTAAAGGGGAACGGATTAAGGATTATATTATAGTTAAATTACTCGCCGCTTTATAATATATTTCTAAAGTAAGTAAGAGTAATAAAAATAAACCTTTAGATAGGAGGCCCTTAAATCTACTAGTATAGCTATACTAGGATAGTAAGGAGAGGGCTAATATTAAATAAAGGTCTAATTAGGTATATAACTAAGAGAGCTATAACTAAACTTATTAAAGCTAATAACTATATAATCTACTACTTAGTAACTTATAACTAGAAATAATAGAAAGTAAATCCCGCTCTAGTTACTAGTTTTTACTCTAATACTATATAGAGCGGGAGTAAGTATCTAGCTTCTTTAAGACTTTTATACCTAATTAGTAGAAAGCCTTTTTGAAAGCTAGTATAGAGCACTATATACTCTATAGCTATATTTATATTAGTATTTATAGCGCGAAGCCTACTTATATAACTATAATAATCTATAAACGTCTTATTACTAATAACCTTACTAAGCTACCTCGCTTATAAAAAGAACTTTTAAACCTCCTATAAGCGCTCTAAAGTTACTTTAAAGAAGTAGCTAAGGTTAAGATAGGTAAATTATAATAGATAGATATATAGCGCGTTATTAATTAAGAGATAATAATAAAGAGACTAATCCCTTTAAAGTAAGTATTTACTTATAAATTTAATAAGGATAATATCCTTAAGTAGTATAAAGTAAGGATCTATATTTAAGGTAATTAGTAAGAGAAGTCGCCCCTTGAATAGACTTATATAATAACTCTTACTACTTATACCTTTAGGGTAGTAATAGTAATTACTATATAATTTAACTTTAAATTGAAATAATTTAATATTATTAACGCGTTCCTAAACGCCTCCTAAGACCTAAATAAAGACCTAATTATTTATAAGTTACTAAATAGCTTTAAGTAGCCTAGAAAGTATAATAAACTATACTACGTGCTCTATAAGCTAAGGGATATACTACTACTCTAGTATAAAGAGTTCTCCTTAACCCTTTAGTATCTAGGCTTTATACTTATAAGTAAAGACCTATATCTCTTTTAATTAACTAAGAAGAGGGTTCTTATTACCTTCTATATAAATAACTTCCTTATCCTATTTTATAAGAACTATAAAGAAGTAATACAAGGGGTAATTACTAGCCTAAAGAAAGTATATAAGTTAAAAAGATAAAGCTTAGTTAAGTACTATCTTAGAATTAGAGTTATTTATAACTAAGCTATATAAAAGATATATTTTTCTTATAATTAATATATTAAGTAGGTTATAAAGAAGTTTAATCTACTTAACTTAAGAGCGCTAATAACCCCCCTTCTAAGCTTACTACTCCTAAAGAGTAAAATAATAATAATGTTATTAGAAGTAAAGAGTTCCTAAGAGAAGATTAGCTCTATACCCTATATTACTATTATAATCTAACCTAATATTGCTTTTATATATTCCCTACTCTTAAGGTTCCTAATAACCCCTACTCCTTATTACTATACTATTACTAACTAGGTTATATAGTACTTATATTATACTTATTACCTTATAATACGCTTTAGTAACTTAGGGGGTAGATAGGTACTACTAATTATAAGTAATACCTTATTTATAGATAATAAAGAGATATAGAGGTTATCTTAAGGGTATATAATCTCGCTCTTTAAAGGACTAATCTAGTAGAAGGCTACTTAATAAGCTATAATTATAATATTAATAATAAAAGTAGAGCTTCTAAGCCTTAAATATGCTACTAAGGAGATAATTACTCTTTAGAGGCTATTTAGGGATATTACTCTTAAGCTTAGTAATATCTAGAAGATTTATTATAATTACTAAGAGATAATTTATCTTATAATAAGTAAAAAGAAATAGATCTTAACTAAGCTATAGCATATTAAGATTTAGAATTTATAGCTATAATAAGAATACGCTAGAGGATTATTTAGTATAATATATATACTAATAAATAATATATTAGCTAATAGTCTTATAAAGGTTCTTAATTATAAGAAATTCTAATAGTTCTATTCGCTCCTTAATTTAGAAGATATATAGAGAATAATTATAATAAATAAGGGACGCTTTAAATAAATATAAGAGGGCTAGTAGCGCCTAATTTTTAATTAATTTATAGCTTATTAGCTAGGGAGCTTGAAGTCGCTCTTATAAGAGTAAAAGAATATAATCTACCCTTAAGAATATAATCTACCCTAAAGGGCTACCTTAAAACGCTAATTTTCTACTATCTAACCTTAGAGGATTTAATTATACTAATCTATTAGGATATTATATAAGGGTAGTAATACCTCTAGTAAATATATACTAATAAGACTATTAACATATAAAATACTATAGTAGCTATATTACTAGTAGGCGGATAAGGTATAGGTATACCTACGCTAACTACTAGGGTTTTAAATAGAACTAGGGCGGGAGATAGAGTAATAATACTATATATATTAGAACTGCTTATTACCTTAGAAGCCCTACCTAAACCCTTGTTATTACTACCCTTCTTTATTACTACGATCCCCTCTTTCTAAGTAGTAATAGCTTTATAAAGTATAGCTCTTTAATAAGCGAGGGTCTATAGGTTATATTAGAAGATAGTTATAGACATAAAGTATATATAGAACCTTACCTTTCTAACTACTAGGTCCTTCGAAGTCTTAGCTTTAGTATATTAATAAGCTATAATAATAAGAGGGGTGCTTATTTATTAATAAGATACCTTACCCTTATAATAGTAGTTATACTTACTTACTATATTAAGTAAGTACTTTCTATTTAATAAGCCTAAGAGCTTATTTAAAATATATTAAAAGTAGTGCTTATTAAATAGGGATACCTACTCTATTTCTATACCTCTATTAGGGGGAGGAGAGCTAAGAGGGGGCTCTAAACTACTCTTATTAATACCCTCCTTTTTATCTATCTCCTTAAGGATTATAATAATAATAAGGTTAGTAACGTTCTAATATATAGTTATAATAATAAAAGAGTTATAACTTATTAGGAGCTATCCTCTTAAATTACTTAGGAGAGTAACCCTAGGGCCTCTTAAGCTATAAACCCTTACCTTTAGAGCTACTCTCTATAAGTTATTTCTACTTCTTTCTAATTATTATATAATATATTAGTATATTATATATTAATAATAAGAAGGAATAATATATATATAACCTTATTATTACTCTCTAGGGGAGGAGGGCGCGCCCCTCTACCCCTAGCTTTATTCTTACCTTTAGTAGCGCACGCCTTCTTAAGGGCTATAGCCTAACTAGTCTTCTTTTTAAGAGGTATATTTATAAATATATTAGTATATTATAATAGCTTTAAGATTATTATATAATATAGGCGTGCGCGCGTGCGTAATAAGGTTATTATTAGGGCTAAAGTTAGGTATATATATAGTTATTATATTATATATAGGGAAGAGTTAAAAAGATAAGAGGGTAGCTAGGTTATTTTATTTAAAGTTAATATAATAATAGCTACTCTAACTAAGCTAATAAGAGATAATAGATTTTATTATTATTAATAAGAGCTAGTAAATAAAGGGTATTATAATAATAATAATAATAGTTATAAAAGGTAAAAAACTATAACTATTTATACTTCGCTTATATCTAATATAAATAACTTTACTTTATTATCTCTTTTATAAATAGGCTTATTAATAAGTTATTTATAGATATATCGCTTTATATTTAGGTATTTTAAGGGATATTATATAGTTAGACGCTTTTCTAGCTACTACTATATCTAGGGGGGTATATTATAATATCTTTAGTATTACTTATTTCTAGCGTAGTATATAACTAATATTAGCTCTAGAGCGACCTTTTTCTAGGGGTCGTTCCTCTAATTATAGTTATAAGTAACTACGTTATAGCTACTCTCGTTATAATAGAATAAGCTCTTTAGTAACTATAAATATAGCCCTATAGGACGTTTCTCAATAGTTCGCTAATCCTTCGTTGGTTGCCCTGCACACTCTTCTCAGCACCATGAAAAAATTCACAAGTCTAGTCACGCAATCGCGGGAATGATGTTGTTATCCCACCGGCAGGCGTATCATGGATACCCCTTGAGCGGCTGATTTGCCAGCCTAGTCGCCAGATTGCACATGGGTCTGTGGCACATGAATGAAAATATCACTTGGCATATGGCTAGCTGAAATCCGCACTGAACAACATCTCATTGAGTTGATAATCGAGGACAATATTGTTGTCACAATAGCAAGCAAATCTATTATCAAATCCTTCCGCTTTTTGAGGCCTTCATGTTCGTGTTCTCTTGGTCTCTGCGAACATGATGCGCCCGTTGGCATCATATCCCTTCGAGTGCTACAACTTGAACAAGTTTGAAGTGGCCCATAATACCACCCGGTATTCCCCCGCAAGCAAGTAGTACTTGTATAGCTACTTAGATTTGCGTATTGCTTTGTATACCTAGCAGATCGCGGGTATAGCTTTTACACGCAGGATACATACCAGGTAGAGGTACTAGTTATCAATTAATATAACTGGGCAAACAGACTAGCTTGGCAATCTCCTATTGGCTCTACTCCGCACGACTTCAAACTGGCGTTAGTTAGCACTCGATGGGATTGGCGAAGAATACCCGAACCGTAGAATGGATGCGGTACGAGAAGAAAGTGTGGTGTCTAATGTGGATGTCGGTGATTCAGGCTCCAGCGCCATTTATTTGCAGAAGCGTTTCTTGTCACGTGACGTGGGGTAGGTCACCCGCTAGGATAGGCCTCCTTCTCTCTTAGCAACCCCTGCCTATATAATTAGTCTCTCTGGATAGATTATACCTAGCTTTATATAGAGAGATATTTATTTACTTACTTTAGGTAGTTCTATATTTATCTATTATTTATTATAAAGCTTAGCTTTTTATATAATAGTATAACCCTCTTTTCGTTTTCTACTTGAATTAAATTTCTTCTTAATAAATCCCCTATTATAGCTATTATATAATATAAGAAATCTAACCTTAAATATAATTATAAAGTCTAAAACCTTAGCTTTTATCCTACTAATAATAATAATAGTAATTACTTTTCAATTGGATTATTAGGTCCTAGATACCTAATAAGTTAGATTTATACTTATAAATATCTATACTTTAAATTCCCTTCTAACTAGCTGCTCTAGCTAAGATATAACTAATATCTCTGTTACTTAAGGAGATTTAACCTTAAGTTTGCATATTATAAACGATATCTAATAATCTATATACTATATATTAGTAGAATAGTTTATTAATAGGGGGCTAATTAACTAAGAGATACTTTAGGTTATTTTATATCTAAAGCTATAGTTATAGCTATAGTAGCTATTATAGCTATTACTACTAAAAAAAAGCCCTTAAGCCCTATTAAAAACCTTATAATATTAATAACCTTACTACCTAATATACTAGTAATATTCATAGCTCCTATCGCTTTAATATTATTAATAGTTACTCTAATACCATTAGTAGTTACTATTATTTCACGAGATATAACTCCTAGTTTAGCCCTATAAGTAACTTCTAACCCTTTTAATATAACTCCTATACCAGGTTATATATAACTTAAACTAGTAGCTATAACTCCCCCTTAGCTTTTATTAGTAGTTATACTATCTTATTAGTTAATAGATTTAAATCCTTATAACTTATCTTTATAAAATAATTAGAACCTAGCTAGCTTCTAGTTTAAAAGGGAAATTATACTTAAACTAACTATATAACTACGTTAGATAATTATAAGGGAAGAATAGTTATTAGTAGTAAGTAACCTAGCCTCTATTAAACCTTCTAAATAGGTACACTATCTTTATAAAAAGACCTAGTTACCTCCTACTTAATTAGCCCTACTAGTTATATAAGCCCCCTTAATTTCCCTCTTTTAACCTCTCTTCTAACCTCTTATTTAACCTTAACCTCTTCCTCTTATATAACCTCTAATAGTATTACTAATATCCCTACTACCTACTATATAAGATAAAGATATTAGGGAACCCTCTATATATATTATAAGAGCCTACTTAGAAGATAATATTAGTTCGCTACTATTAGTCTTATTATCCTTATTACCCTTAGATATTCCCTTAAACGTCTAATAGTAACTAAAGGGTTTATTAGACTTAATATAGCTTTTAATATAATCTATTATTACCTTAGAATCGTATCCTTAGACTTCTTTTATACTACTATTAATAGACTTAATACTTATTACTATTTTATAGCTACTTCTTTTATCTCCTAGAGAGCTTATTAACTTCCCTAAGTCTTATATTAAATATATAGTTAATATTATTATCTAACTTAAAATAATAATAAGCGCTTTCCTATAGGGTGCTATATTAAGTTCTAGACCTAGCCTTTAAGTTCTAAATAAGCTTACTTAATTAAGAAGTAGCCTAGTAATATATTTCTCTTAGCTAGCTATTAGTTTAGTATTTCCTATTATTAGATATTAATACTTACTAGATACGAATATCCTCTATATCCTCGCTAACCTATAGGATAAGGGATAGTATTTATAATAGAAATCATATATTACTAATAACCAAGTTAATATAGCTATTAGTGCTTCATATAGCTTATCTCCTACTTAGTAGGAGAGTATTAAGGATTTAGCTTAATATAATCTTAATAATAGCTTCTTAGTAATCCTTACTCCCTATTTTAATTAATTACTATAAGTAGTTAACTATATTATCAAAAGCTTAGAAGCTACTAAGGAGGACTCTTAGTTTAAACTAGAAGTATCTCCTCTAAAATATTATAAAGGTAAGGAGAGAGCTAACCCTTAGCTATTATTATCCTATATATAATAACTAGCTAACTCTAAGCCTTAAGGGTATTAATAGCTTATTAAATCTAATATACCTTAGGGATAGCCTCTTATATCGTATTAGCTAAGCCTTACTTAGATAAAGCCCTTCTTAGCTAATATATACCTAGTTACTTTTCCTTAGTTTTTCTCTTAGATATTATTCCCTATATAGGCCTACTTCTAACTTATTTCTATTTAATTAAATATTCCCTCTTACTATCTATCTACCCCCTAATAATTAGAGTAACTAGTTTATTATTATAATAATAAATATCCTTCTTCCTCTTATATATAAGAAGATAATCCCTTTAGCTATATTTATAACTAGTAGTAACCCTATTTATATAAGTCTTATTTTAATAAGGAGAAGCTAAAGCTAGAGATCTTTATATATAATAGCTTAAGAATATTTATATCCTTATCTATTAATAGAATTAAATACCTTATAGACTTATATAGATAAGAAACTATTACGTAAGCTATTAGTTATAATATCTTATTAAAGGAGATAGATAATAGCGAATAGTTTAATTTACTACCTTACTATTAGCGCCGTAAGATAACTTCTAACTTAGACCTATAGAAGACCCTATTCTTAGAACGCTTCTAGAAGGACTGCGGAGCTATACTTATTAAAGCTAACTAACTTAGATATATATTTGTAGGTAAAGATATGTTATTATTGTAAATATAGATTAATAAGAAGATCTAGTTATATAACGAGGTAGGTAAATATAATAAGGATAGTCAGTATTAATATCTTATATTAGGTATAGACCTAGACCTAGGCGCCCTTATTTACCTAAGTAGCTATAATACCCTCTAGGACCTAAAGTCCTAGATCGCTACTAAGGAGTATACTATATAAATAAGTTAGAAGTATAACTATAACCTCTAAGAATAGATTTAGAAATAATTAGACGCTATAGATAATTCTAAACGTTATAACTAGGATAATTAACCGCGTAAGGATTATAATTACTATAACTCATACTATAATAACCGCTACTAGGAATACTATTAAGACTAGTATTAAGACTAATACTCTAGATATAATTATAGACCTCGCGATTAATAATATAATAACTTCTATCCCTACTAAGATAACTAAGAGCCTTAATCTAGATATTTATAGGAATAATATAATAAACCTTATAGTTTATAGAACCGTTATAATTATAATAAACTTACTAAGGATAAACCTAAGACTATAGATAGATAAGCCTTAGACCTTACTTATAATAATTAGCTAACTGAGGATTACTAACTATATAACTATAATACTAACTATCCTACCCGATTTAAGTATTATAATAGTAACTAATTCCTATACCTAGTTAAAGCCTATATTACTATAAGATATCCTTATAAGTATTTACTATTTAAATCTCTATTACTATATAAAAGCCCTTGCTAGGAAGATAATTATAACTCCTATAACTCCTCTATATTACTCTTAGAATCTTTAAACTCCCTTAGTAACTATTAATTATAGAACTTGCTTTACTATAACTATACTATAAAGATATTCTTACTACTAATACTACTTATATTAAGGCTAAGTATAGCTAGGAGTCTCCTAAGGATATTATAAAAGTATCTTATATAATAATATTTAATGTTATTTATAGTACTAGAGAACTAGAACCTATATTAATTATATTAAGTACCTTAACTAATATCTAGCCCCTATTATCAATAAATATAACAGACCTAGTATAATATAAGGATAATAGTACTATCCTACTACTTATTACCCCTACTTTAGAGCCTTCCCTAGAAAGTTCTATTCTATAAGTAGAGGATAAATAGATCGCTATTAGTATTCTTCTTATAATTAATAAGGCTTTGGATTAGTTAGATATTAAATATATAACCTAAATTCCCTCTTATACTTATACTAAAACCTATACATCTTTTATTATTAAAAATATATCTTATTAATTCAACTCCTACTCCTATCTTAAAGTAGTTATCTATATGCTATTTAGATACTAATATACCGCTCTACTTAATACTTACTTAGCCTTATTACTAATTAAATAAAAGTTTATAAACTAATATTACTCTAACGTTAATATTGAACCTCATAAACCCTTCTAACTTAGGGGCATTAGGTAAGGAGGACCCTTAATTTCCTCTATAGCTATTATTCTTATTATTCTATAAGGTTATAATAGCTTTATCCTAAGAGTTAATAAATTAGTATATATTACTAACTCTATATCTTATAGCTTTATCCTTAGAGGATATTTCCTATATAAGTACGCTCTTTATATCTATTAGGGTAACCTATATAATAATAACTACTTAGTTATAAATAATAGCAACTCTATCCCTATTACCTTAACTATACCTTATTAATCTTAATATTAATAGGTATAGGTATATATAGATTAGGACTATATTCTTCCCCTAGGTTATAGGTTTAATATACTAATTTAATATTAAGTACTACTAGTTATGCTATATAGCTATATTATATAACCTTATACCTTTTCTAACTTATAATAGCTATCTTATAGATCCCTTTTATATACTATTACTACTAATTAGAACTACACTCCTCCCTTCTTAAATTTTAGCTTAGTACCTATAATAATCCATAAGGGATAGCGCCTAGGGTTATTATAATATATAGATATTACCTTATCTATAGATACCTTTGTTATTAATATATCTTTAGCTATTCCTTTAATAGATTTATTAGGCCTAGATAGCCTTAAAGACGAACTACTTAACCTAAAGTACCTAGATGGGTACCCGTTTCACGTTCTATAAAATTATAATAAAGACCCTCCTAATATTACTATAGATATGTTAGACTATTAGAGAGAGGAGTATTAATAATAGGTATAATAACTAATTAATAACTTCCGCCTATTATTCGCGCATAGGGTAAGCAAATTTAATAATAGTATTAATATATTAATCCTATTTAAAGATAATATAGATATCGCTAACCTTTATTAATACCTATATTTCCTATTATATTATAATAAGACTGCTATAGATTTAGTCCTAGACCCTCTATTAAAGGCTAATATTATAGAAAAGGTACCCTTAGGAGAACTATACCTAGCTACTATATTAGTATTCGTAGTATAGAGGAATAATACACCGCGTATTATTATGAGCTCCTAATATATTAATACTAAGATATAACTTAATATATACCCTCTACCTAGATAAGATAAGATCCTTAGCTCTCTCTCTAAGAATACTATCTTTTTAGCTATTAATAATACTAAGGGGTTTTTTAACTAGCTAATTATACCTAATAATAAATAGAAGACTATATTTATTACGCCCTATTATAGATATAAATACGTTATAGTTCTAAGTATAAGCCTCGCTTCCTTACTAGCCTTCTTTTGATATTATATAGAATATCTATTTAATCCTTACCTTTAGTAGTTTATACTTATATATATAGATAATTTTTTTTTTAAGTTCGGAATTACGCCGCAGCCCCTTCGTAAAAAGACTATAATAAATTCACCTAGTTTATAGGTATAATTTAGGAAATACTATATAGATATTTTAACCTATACCCTCTACTAGTTAAGGAAAATAATATAGGAACCCTATATATTCCTACTACTTATAAGCAAACCCTCTAAATATTATAAAGTCGGACGCGCGCTATATTAGGGCTAATTATATTAGAGCTGAACGGGCTACTAAGGCTCTTATAGCAAAGCTACTATATAAGATAACTCCTTAACCTAAAAGGTTAACCTTCTAGTAAGGTGCTAAAGGTACTACGAATGCTACTATATAAGAGGTAACTCCTTAACTAAAGAGGTCTTTCCTAAGAGGTTCTTATAGCTAGAAGTATAAGAAGCTCTATAAGTAGGGCCTTATACCTCTCCCTCTTCCTTATCCTTATCTAACCTACGATAAATCCTTAACTATATTAGTACTAGACCTTATATATAAAAGCGCTAAGCCTATATAAGGTATACCCTTTAATACTAATAACGCGCAAGAGCTTACTAGAGAGTTTAGTATTAATATAATTAATAAAACCCGCTCTTCTTTTAATTACTCTATTATATATAGAGAGTATATTATTAATATAGCCCTTAAGAGGGCTCTTATTAATACCCCTAGAGGGGATACTTACTATTATATTATAACTAAGTAAGTAGACTTAGTAGTAGAAGCTAGGTAAGTTATTATATACCCTATAGAGTAGCCCTTCTTTAAGCAGGTCCTCCGCACTATTAAGGCAGAGGCAGCCCAGGCCCCTTAGGGCTTATTAGTAAGTATAGCTTACGCTAATAACATAGAGAGAGCGTTACTAACGATAGTATAGCTACGAAGGCGTTAGCTAACCCGATCGAATAAGAGGACTAGCGGATAAAGTAGTAATAGAGGTAGTATTAGTAGCGCGGGTAGTACGCAAGAGGAAAAGTCGATAGTTTCGTAGTTTAAATAATTAAAAACTACGTTATTATTAATATAAAGTTAAAGATCGTGAGGCTATCTAGTATAATAGGTATATATAAGTATAGCTATAGTTAGGAAAGGATCACATAACCGAAGGCTATATATTATTAGGAGGCGCGGAGTTAGAGGGTCTATTATAATTAAGCAGGTAAAATCACTATGCAGTGGCCAGAGGCCATATATAGATAATATTATTATCTATTTATAAACTAAGGAAGACTATCTAGATTACGTATAAATTTTACTTACCCTCTTATAGAAGTCTAGATACTACCTATCCCTATTTAAATATTACTTCGCCTAGCCTAGGCTAAAAGTACTTAGATACTAGGTATCTCGCTTAGGACTTAATACTATATAATAGAAAATAGAAGCTATTATAGTACTACTAATACTAACTAACCTCCAAGAGCTTAAGAGTAGATTAGGTCTTATAGGCTACTATTATAAATTTATTTTTAAATATATATAGATTATTAATCTATTAATTAAGATT
Organism: Colletotrichum ledebouriae; assembly: GCA_036785755.1. Lineage (NCBI taxonomy): Eukaryota > Fungi > Ascomycota > Sordariomycetes > Glomerellales > Glomerellaceae > Colletotrichum > Colletotrichum ledebouriae. Next base: position 18,161 of record JAVHLU010001624.1, read on the forward strand.
AAAACGATAGATTTCTATAGTTTACTACTTAGGAATCCCTAATACAACGCCTTTACTATATAATACTAGCTACTCCCCTTATTTTAAGTAATAAATAATATATTAGAGGTAAAAAAGATATAGCGATATAAAGAAAATAAATAATAATAACAAGTATAGATCGATACTATAAAGGTATAGGATTATATTTATAAGGGGTTAGACCTAAGTCTATTTAATAAGAGGTTACTATAATACTATTTATTTAAGCTAAAGAGGAAAAGGGGAAGTTTTCCTCTCTAGTAGAGATTTTACTAGTTTATAAAGAATAACTAGGTAAGCCTTAGGTAAGCCCTAGGTAGCTCCTTAAGGTAATAAACCTAGGTAGAAGCCTAAGTAGGCTTAACCTAGGTATAGCTTATAATACTATCCCCTCTCTTAGCTAGTCCCCCCCTAGGTATAAGCTAGGTTATTATTATTACTTATAACTAGCTTATATAAAGCTTTATACCTATTTATTATAATAGTTTTTATAATAGCTTCTATAGGCTCCTAAGTAAGCTCTATATACCCCTCTTACTTAATTAGGACCTCGTACCTCTACTCTTAGCTAACTACTTTCTATTATACTACGTATATCTCCTCTATATACTACTCGAATTTACTATTATTAGCTATAATTAGTAGTAGCTAGGGGTCTATTCTTATCTATATAAGTAAGGGGTCCTCTAGTACCCTCTAGAGGAGGTCTATATAGAACCTCGGGTAGATATTACTAGGTATATCTAACTTAATAACGTATAGGCTTAGGACTCTTATTATAATATATTTATAATATAACTATAATAGCTTCTTATTAAGCCTAGGGCTCCTATAATTAGCTATTAAAAGCTAAACCTTATTACTTACCTAATACTACTCTATAAGTATCTTATATTAGTTTATATTCTCCTCGCTATACTACTAAGTAGCTATAATACTTATTTAAATAAAGTTAACTACCTCTTATAATCTTATTATTAAGAGGGTAGCTATTATATCCCTAGAGGGGGTCTCCTCTATTATATTATTTATAATAAGTATAGGGTTAGTATAATACCTATATTCTAAGAAGAATAGCAAGAGCTTAGTTATATTACTAACTTTATTATAGAGTACTAGCTAAGTAATAAGTCGGAGCTACCCCTAGGTATCCTATACCTAGGTTATAAATACCTATAGGATAGCTTATATCTCCTAGTTCTATTTCTTAGTATTATTATTAATCTATAGGTAGTATATAGTACTTAATAGCCTCCTTATATTAATAAGGTAGTAGAATTTAGCTTAGAAGTAGCTTACCTAATTAGACCCTTAATTACTAATAATATTATATAGGAACTTATAGAACTAAAAGTAGGAGGTAAGGAACTAGTAAGTATAAGCTTCTACCTCTATAATACCTATCTCCTCTAGTATTACTAACTTACTTAGCTTATTTATTATAACCTATAAGTATTAGCTAGTATTATTCTTTATAAGTAGTAAGTTTATAATAAAGTCTATTAAGAGGTCTAGGTATAAGTAAGTAGGTACTAGTAGGGGCTTTAAGAAGCCCCTCTTAGCTTATCTCTCGATATATATTCCTCTATAGATGTTATAGTTCCTTATAAACCTCTATATTATTTATAATTATCCTAGCTAGTAGAACTACTAGCTTACGATTTCTAGCGTGCTATTATAACCTAGGTAAGTAGGTATACTTAAGTTATAGCTCTATTAAATAATCTTTATATAGAGCTTACTTAATAGGTTATTATTAACCTCCCCGCTAGGTACTTATAGCTTCCTTCTAAACGTTAGCCTCCTCTAATTATTAATATTATACTTACTAATTTAAACCTTAGCTTTAATATCTAATAAGATGCTCTAAAGCTAGTAAGTAACTATATAATATATAGCTTTATATATTGTATCCTTCTTTATAGTTTCTAGCTATAATACTTATAGTTTAGGGTTACTATTAAAGACTATAATATCTAGTATATTAGTCTAGCCCTTCTAACTTCTCCTTACTAGGGGGCTAGCTATAGGGTCCCTATAGGGGTAGGTATAGTTTAGTACTAGCTATAAGACCCTCCCTTACTTCTACTTATTATCCTACCCTTATAGTATATCCTATTCTCTCTAAGAGAGGGTATTAGGGGCTATTACTTCCTTATTAGGGTAGTATTTAATAGTAAAGTTATACTAGGATAGCTTCTCTACTTACTAGCTCTAGTACTCTATAAAACGCTATTTCTTTATAAGGTATTTAAGCCCCTAGTAGTTAGTTAATACTTTAAAAGTAGTTATATTATATAGCTCTACCCTCTATATATATAGGTAAGAAAGAACTATTAGGAGCTCCTTATTATAAATAGAGTAGTTATACTCTATAAGTAAGAGCTTCTATAAGTAGAACGCTATAGGGCGCTAAGTACCCTCTAGGTTAACTTATAAGAGTACTCCTCCTAATATAAATCCTAAATAATTAGTTTTAATAATAATCTTATTTTCTAAGTTAAACTAATAGAGTACTAGCTAGGTATTAAAAAGCTACTTAAGCTATAAGAAGGCTTATTCTTAGTTATCTCCTTATTAGAACGTTATATTCTTCCTAATAAGTAGTATAAGTAGTCTAATAATATCCCTATATTCTAATATAAATATATTATAATATTTTATAGACCCTAGGAAGCTCTAGACCCCTTTTAGGGAGGTAAGTGGTAACTACTTAGTAATTACCTAGAGTTTCTTAAGGTTATAAGAAAGACCCTCTCCTATTATTATAATAAACCTTATATATTTAACCCTCTTAACTAAGAACTTATACTTTATAGGGTTAAGATTTAACCCTATATCTACTAGCCTCTAGAGGACCTCCTAGGCCTTCCTCTTATAGTCTTCCCGCTCTCTACTAGTGATCTTATAGATCCCTATATTTATCTTAACTATATCGCTCTATACGCCTAGGCGCCTAATATAACTTTTATTAATAAAGTTAATAGCGGAGCTACTATTAATAATCCCTCTAATTAGTATATTAATAGGGCTATAAAGGGTAATAGTAATCTACTAGTAAGTTATAACAAAGTCTAGGATAGTAATACGTCTTAGTAATAGAAGTAATATAGAATCCTAATCTTCTATTATAGTACCTATTTTAAAGATAGGATTAATTATATAGTAGTTAAATTAAATTACCTTAGTTTATAAATACTTAGGTAAGTCTATAGAGATAGCTACTAAGATTACTTAGCCTTTAGAATAGTTCTTATTATTATTCTATTAATATATTTATTCTTATAGTTCCCTATTATTAACTCCTATCTTATTAAATTAATTTAGAAGTATTATATTAGTAGTAATAAAGACTTCTTATACCTTTAAGTTATATCTATCCTTATACTTATTAATTATAATTTTAGTAGCGTTATAAACTATTCTATTCTAATTAGGCTAGTTCTAATAAAGGAAGGCTTTAGGGATAGCTACCTTCTTATTTACTCTCTTATTATATAGCTTAAGAGTAAGAGTATAGCTAGTTTATAAATTACTATATTAAATCTAAGGCTTATCTTATTTATCTTACTTCTACTACTTAACTTATTCCTTAGGGGCGTCTAGTAATATAATATCTTTAGCTTCTTCCTTATTATCTAGTAGCTTTATAACTCTCTAAGTAATTTAAATAGGAGGGTTTTAAATTATAAGTAGGTTTATTATCTAGGAAGACTAGTAATAATAAGTCTTATAAGGTTATATATAATAACCTCTAGCTTTCCCTCTTTCTATAGTAATAATATCTTCTACTAAGTTAATATATTAGTTTTTTAGCTTAAAGCTAAAGAATATTATATTTATAAAGTTATATAGTTATTTAATATCCTTTAATTAATTTATAAAGCTAATAGATAGTTTAGGGCGTGTCTTAGTATAATTAATAACTCTTATAAACTCCTCTAGAAGCTTTAGCTACTACTTTTCTACTAACTTACTTATAATAACTATATAGTATATAGAGGTATCCTTATTAATTAGGATATACTTAAGAATTATCTAGCTATTAGTTAATTTATAGTTATTACCTTTATTAATAATACCTATCTTAACCTTAGTACTTATATCTAGGGTGCTAATAAAGTAATAGGGCGATATATAGTAGTAAACCCTATTCTAGCTAGCCTCGAGGTACTTAATATAGCTAATAATAATATAGGTAATAGCGCTATAAAACTAGCAAGCCCCTATAGCTTAGAAAGGTATATATTATAATAGTTTATCTTACTAGAAGCTTCTATAGCCTCCTCTTACTCTACCTCTTTTAAATCCCTAGTATTACTAATATCCTCCTTAATAATCTCTATATCTAGCTTATAAGTAAAATTATTATTATTATTAGTATTAAGTTTATAAATAGTCTTAAGATTATTATTTATAAGGTTTAGTAGCTTCTATAGCATTTAGACTAAAAGTATTATCTTCTTAGCTAGTAACTCTCCTAATAAGAGTTAAGATATCTATCTTATAATTAATCCTATTAATATTTAAAGTCCTAAAGTTCTCTATAAGAGAGTTAATAATTAAGCTAGTAGTCTAGGTATAGAGGGTTCTTTAGCTTTAGCCCTCTACCTTATTCTAATTATCTTCGCAAGGACTTAAAGCGTTATTATTAGTTTAGGCTTAATAAGGCTGGATAACTACTAAAGTTCCTAGTAGGTAGTAAACTATTTAATTAGGGTATCTTTTATTATAACTTACTACTTTAAAATTATAAGAGTATAGCTATAGGCCTAAACTAGGAAGGGCTAGAATACTAAAACGTAGGTATGCGTAGTTACATTAAACTATTACTTAACCTTCTAAGTCTCTAGCTTATAGAGTTTTCTTATGGGTATATATATTTGCTACTAATTCGCTAACGTTTTACTAATAGCTTAGCTCTATACTCTCTACCTACTATTATTCCTTATAATTACCCCCCCTCTAAAGCCTTAGTCCCTAGGGTATACTAGTAGGGTAATATAGCTCTATATCGTTATAGATATTATTACTAACTATAGGGTAGTATCTCTACGCTTTTATTATATTATTTACTCTTACCCTCTATACTAGATCTAAGTAGTTATAGTAAATAACGTATTTTCGTTTTCCTAGCGTATTATAAGTATTTTTAGATTTTAATTATTATTATTATTTTTTAATTAGTTACTAATAGTTATATAACTATTTAGCGGTATATAACTAGTAATTATTTAGCTTTATTACCTAGTAACTTAAAATATAAAAAGGTATCTTCTTTTTAAAGTCTCTAACTTAGTTAGAATTTCTCCTCTTTCTAATCTTTTTTAATCTAGCTACCTCTCCTATTTTAATACTTATTTTATAAGCTTTTATTATAATTATTAAGTTTTCTCTCTTCTCTTTTTTTCTCTTCTAATCTTACTTATCTCCCTTTCTAGCCTCTTACTAATAGCTCTTTATAATATCTTATATTATATATATAGATATAGGTCTTATAAAATATATTTATAATCCTAAGATTCTTTCTAATAATCTTACTAGTAATACTAATATTAGCTATCTTTATCTTAGCTATCTTTATAAAATATATTAGGATATTATCTACTTTTACTATATATATAGTAAATATAGATAGAAATATATTTATTATAACTTTAATAAGAAGGAATATGCTATTATAAGTCTCTACTAATTTACTAATAAGTCGCTATACATTAATATGTTATAGATCCCTTAAGAGCTTTAGGGCGTAGCTTAAATAACTTAGAATATATTCTACTAGATCTAGATCTAGTAGCGCGATAATATCCTAACCCCTCTTTATTATTACTATATTCTAGCTACGCTTAGTAACTATTTAGTAGTATAGAAACGTATTACTAAGCTTATTTATAATCCTATTACTAGTAGTAGTAGTTATAATATAGAGTAGCTTTAGCTCTAGGAGCTTACTTCTATCTATAAGTACCTCGCGCTTAATATCCTAGTTTATATAAGCTATTACTCGCTATTCCCTTATTAATTATATCCTATTAACTATTAGGTTTTAAGTTAATACCTTTTATAATAGTATTAATATTCTTCAGCGCCTAAACGCTACCTAGCTACTATATATTTATAATAATAATCCTATTAACTACCTCTATAACGAGATTAACTACCTATTTAATAACCCCTTAATAAAGCTAGTCCCTATATATACCTATAAGTATTATATTACCTTTTTCCCTAGGTTCTATAAGGAGCTTTGAGAAAATCTTACTAAGTATACTATTAATAATATCCCCTCTTACTTTATTATTATTACTAGTGCTCGGCTTATCTCCTATTCCTCTTATCTCTATACCCCTACTAATTATAGCTAAAGTAATAGCAAAGAGTTAATAAAGAAGACTAAGAGAGCTAAGGTTATTATTACTATCTCTAATAGTAATAGTTCTAGTAGCGAGTTAGCTAGTAGTTAGCTTATAGGTAGCGATAGTAGGGATACTAATAGCACTAGTTTAGTAACTAGTCGCTATAGTAGTCGTAGTAGTACTACTCGTAGTCGTAGTAGTACTACTCGTAGTCGTAGTAGTTATAGTAGTCGCTCCTATAGCTATCCTAAGAAATTAATAGCTAGTTAGATAGTTAGCTCTTTTTCCCCTTTTATAGGATAATACCCCCTTTTACTATAATATTAGTAATAATTTACTACTTAATTTAATTAAAGTTTTGCTTCTAATTTAAGTTATATTTTATAGTCTCGTGGTTTATAATTACTAACCTATTATAGTAGTTTTAGTAACTAGTTATCCTACTTCTTATAAGCCCTCTTATATTATCTATTAAACTTATAAATAGCCTCTTATACGTTTGCTAAGTTCTCTATAGGCTCCTATATATTATATTCTATAAGCTATCCTACCTACTTAACTAAGTACTCTATATTATTACTAATACCTTATTATATAATAATCTCTTTTACCTCTTACTCCTCTAGCTTATTCTTAAGCTCTAGGTATATAAGTAAGGCCTCGCTACTTACTTAGTAATTATCCTATAGCTCTAGTAAAGTAACTAAGAATATATTATATATCTTTTAGTATTATAGTAATAGATAAACTCTATATACTTATATACTAACTAGTCTTATAATAGCTACCTATATAAACCTAGGCGCTAGTTTTTTATTCTTAAATTAGAAGTTCTTTATTAATAGCCTAATAACTTATCCCTAATAGTAAGTCTATTCCTTATACCTTATATTATAATACTTAGCTTATATCTTAGTAGCCTTCTACTACTATTTATAAGCCCTCTTATAAAGCCTTGAAATATATTTAATTCGCTCCCTTATGCCCTATATTATAACCCTATTTATAGGGGTTATATATTCTATATAACGTAGGTAATAGCTATATAAGGCCTCGATTAGTAAGTAGCTAGTAGTGCTATAGTAACTATTATTATATATAAACTTAGCCTCGGGTAACTAAATAGCTTATTCTTATAGCAAGTTACTAGTATATACTTATAGGTACCTTTCTAATATCTAGTATATCTTTTTAGACTACTTATTAGTCTAGGGGTAATATATAGTAGAGAGGCGGCGCTTAATAGCCCTCTCTCTTATAAATTTAAGATTAGCTAGTAAGGAGCTTATTTTAGTTACTAATAATACCCTCTAGAGTATTAAAATAGTACTTAACTTATTTATAGATAATCCGCGCTAACTTACTAGCTATTAGCTGCTTTATTACTAGGATAAATATAGCGAACTTAGTTATCTAGTATATAATAACGAGAACCGCGTTATACTCCCCGCCTTTATACTAATAGCTTAGTAGTAGTCTAGTAATAAAGTCTATACTAATTTCTTAAAATAGGTATGCTAGTAGGGGTAGTAAGTATAACTTTCTATAGGGCTTATACCTTAGAACGCGGATCCCTTAGTATATATAGCACCCTATAATATAATTATATATATCTATAGCTAAGTTTAGCTAATAGAACTTCCTTGAGATTAACTTAGTAGTCTTATTTACCCCTATATAACCCGCCCTATAGTTATTATAGTATTAATAAAGGGTTTTAAGTCTTAGGGACCTCTCCTATAGTATCTCTAACCTTCCCTTATAAAATAAGGTTCTATAGCTATTAATTATATAGCCCCTATAATTACTAGCTAGTGTATATACCCTCTCTAATTAGGTCTAGTAGTATAAGTTATTAGCCTATAGTCTATAGATAAGACTTTTTATTACTTTAGAGGGTTACTAACTATACGCCGTTTTACCTATTATAAGCTCCCTTATAACTTAGCGTAGGATATACTATTACGCTATAATAACCCTAGCTCTAAGCGAGTCCTCTAGGTTAATAACCTCTTACTAAGTATTCTCTATATCTTCTATTACTCTTTAGTATTAGGTTATTATAGCTACTATAGTTATAATAGTATTAGTATACTATAGAGCGCTATACTAACTAGAGACTAAGGCGTCTCTACCCCTAGAGCTATCTATTTAAAAGGGGCGTTATTTTATACTAACCCGTATAGTATGAATAAATACTTTTAAGGTCTCTATATTACTTTATAAAGTAGTAATACTTATCTAGAGGTTTATTAGTAGGTTACTAATAAACCCTAGCTTCCTTATTAGGGTTAGGAATATTTTATTATATTTTACCTCCCCCTCCATATAGTGTAGCCTTCTAGATAGCCTATCTACTAGGTTTATAACCCCTAACTTATTAAGTTCGGAATTACGCCGCAGCCCCTTCGCAAAAAGACTATAATAAATTCACTTAGTTTGTAAGTATAATTCGGGAAATACTATATAGGTATTTTAACCTATACCCTCTACTAGTTAAGGAAAATAATATAAGAACCCTATACGTTCCTACTACTTATAAGTAAACCCTCTAAATATTATAAAGTTAGATACGCGCTATACTAGGGCTAATTATATTAGAGCTAAATAGGCTACTAAGGCTCTTGTAGTAACGCCCTCGCTAAACCTTCTAGTAAGGTGCTACGAAAGCTACTATATAAGATAACTCCTTAACCTAAAAGGTCGACCTTCTAGTAAGGTAAATACTACTATATAAGAGGTAACTCCTTAACTAAAGAAGTCTTTCCTAAGAGGTTCTTATAGCTAGAAATATAAGAAGTTCTATAAGTAGGGCCTTATACCTCTCCCTCTTCCTTATCCTTATCTCTTAATTATATTAGTACTAGACCTTATATATAAATATACTAAGCCCGAGCGAGGTATACCCTTTAGTATAAATAATATAGAGGGCGTTACTAGAGAGTTTAATCTTAATATAATTAATAAAACCCGCTCCTTTATTAACTACTCCGCTATATATAGAGAGTATATTATTAATATAGCCCTTAAGAGGGCTTACCTTAATACCCCTATAGGGGACTCTATAAGGCGCGATA